>JAVJIF010029405.1:0-56032 GCA_038442645.1 Agave tequilana | reverse complement strand
TAATCTAGTCAACTCAATGCGGAATTAAAAAACTAATTTGCAATTTCAACAAGAGATGCACACAATCAAGCCAAGCATATAAGTATGTATGAGCAATATGAATAGATGCAAGGCATAAAGTAAAGAGAGAGAGAGAGAGTAGAGTCAATGAACAAGCGCAAACACCAAGATATGTTTCGAGGTTCGAGCACCCAGCTCTACATCCCCGCCTTCACCCAGAAGAATTTTAAGTCCACTAGCTTGTCCACAAAGGACTCCCACAAAGGGAAACCTCCACCGAGGATTTGGGGCAATCACAATACAAGGAGTACCCAACTCCTCTCCTTACAAACACAACTCCTCCTTGAGGCACCACTCCAATCCAACAAACAATCACCTCACAACCGAGGGATTAGCACAAAGCCAAGCAAGGATCACCTCACAACTTGAGGGATACAAACCACTTGCACAAACAACCTCCTCAACCCAAGAGGGAAAAGCACATAGCAAAGTATAGAGGGTTTACAACTTGGTGGTTCAACAACAACCACAAACATCTCTTTTCCCACACACAAAGACCCTATAGAGAAGATAGTAGATTTTTGCTCAAGTGTGGAGAAAAACCAAGGGATTTGAAACCAGCAACTCAAAGAAAATCTTTGGAAATGATAGAAAATGAAGATAGTGAAATTCAAACAAAAAACTTTTCCCAAAATCCTTTTCTTTGGTTTTTCAAAACCTAATAAAAAACACAATAAGATTGTTCAATTTGAATTCAAAAACATCTTTTAATTGCTGTGAAAACACCAGAGAGTATGAAAAAATTCGCACAAAAAATCTTAGAGAAAAACTCTTGCAAATGGGTATTTTATAGGCAAATCTGGAAACTAGTCGTTGGCAGCAGATTTTGCCAAAATAACCCTGCCGGTCGACGGTCCGGTCGACCGCCCAACGGTCAATTTTTTGTGCGTTGGCAGCTACCGGTCGACCGCCCCGGTCGACCGAAACAAACAGAGAGCTCTGCTCTCAGTCCGGTCGACCGGTCCGGTCGACCGTCCCAGTGGCTCCAAACGTGCACAGAATTGTGCACGTCGGTCGACCGGCCCGGTCGACCGACCTCAGCCTAGTCGACTAGTCAGGCTACTAGTCGACTTGGTTGAAGCCTGGAACAGAAAACTGGGTTAAAACATATTAAAAAAATTCTTTTATCATTTCTAAAAATCACAAAAATAGTTTTATCATTTTGCATTGATATATAAACATGTGGTAAAAAGTTTAGCTCAAATATCAATCAATATGAACTATTTTGTGTCTTATCATTTTACCAAAACCAAAAACTGTATTTTCTAAAACTTGGATTTTGAATAGAAAATACGTTTTGTCAAAAACTCTTCCAAATACAAAAACATGATATCTAAACACTTTGAAGCATGATGTATATGGATAGAAATCCAATATACATGAAAACAAATATATATCATAGTTTTGTCATTAATTCCAAAATATGTTTTGTCAAAAATACTAAAACATATAACACATAAAAAGTAAGTCAAAACTAAGTTTGTCTAGGAAATTAAAGTATGCATGTATATAGAACAAATCATATATACATTAAACCATGTAAACTTGTTTTGATCTATCTATTCATGAAAACCAAGATCGGTTAAACCTAAAACGAAAAACCAAAGACCAATATTCAAAACATGAAACGTGTGTGTTGTGAACTTGAGCATTATCATACTATTTTAATCTTTACAAATTTGGATCTAACTACAAACTAAACTATGGTACCGATGTCTTCTTGTAGAACGCAATCTCCAAGCCGACTCAATCCCAAAACTCCTTGATCCACCGAGCAAGTGCTATATGTGATCTTTGACGCTCGGGCTCTTGAATCATCTTGTGAAACATGTGTGGAAGCTTTCACCAACTAATAACTTGATTAATGATCTGAAACTAAACTCACAAGATTATTAGTACACATAACTACATGAGTTAATCATCATCAAAACTAGAGTGGAAGGCCTTTGGGCCAACAATCTCCCCCTTTTTGATGATGACAAAACTCATGGAGTTATATATGCATGGATTAAAGTTAAGCTTCAAAGAAGCTCCCCTTAACTCATGCATAACCAAATAAACATAATGAATGTGCAATGAAGGCTCTTAAACAGGAAACATGAAACATGCATACCTATGCATAAACAATAAAGGGTTCTAGATACCAATGAAATGTTCAATTACAAAACATGCTCTAGATACCAAAACTAATGAAATGTTAAAAAAAACATGCTCTAGATAACAATTCCAATGAAATATTTAACACAAAACATGCTCTAGATAACAATTACACTCTAGAGATACCAATTACAAAACATCCAATCACAAAACATGCTTTAGATACCAATTAAAATTAAACTAAATTAAACTTAATATATGCAAAACAAAAACATGCATATATAAACCCAAATTCTTCTTCCCCTTTTTGTCAATCATCAACAAAGGGTAAAAACCAAAACAAAATAAAATCTTCTTTCTTTTAATAAGGGGTAAAAGCAAAGCCAAATCAATTGAAAATTCAATAAATATTTCTCCCCTTTTTATTCAAAACAATGAATCAATAAAAAATAAGATTTTCCTTTTTGTCTAAAACAAAACAAAATCAATTAGAGGTACAATTGAAAATATGTCAAAGAATAGCATCTTGATACCAATTTTAAAAAAAAACATATAAAACATCTGATATCAATTGAAATAAACTTAATAAATCTTGGATGTCTAAACACACATATTTTGATACCAATAGTAAATCATTTTCATTTTAAACATATGATACCAATTTGAAATTTTCAATCATAAAGTAAGGGAGTGGGAATCAAATACCAATTGAGAAATCACCAATTGAAAGACAAAATCAAATTTTCTCCCCCTTTATGAAATACCAACAAAAATGATGCATGGGCTTGATACCAATTTAAAAGTAATTAATTGAAATAAAATTTAAGCTCAAGCACTAGCATAAACAAGATTTTGTGCTTAAAGATATAGGGATATAATAAGCACAAATAAAACACATATATATGTATAAAAAATAGATACGAATAGAAATTGATATTCTTGGAATGAAGCATACAATATACAAACACATATGAGTATACAAGAAATGTCAAGATTGATACCAATTGAAAGGATTCAATGATACCAATTAAAATAACAATAAGATCAAATGTATATCTCATATAACTACCTCCCAATCATGGTTCAAGTTTTTAAATGATTTTCATTTTAAAGCATACAAGAACATGATCTCCCATCCATCCTCCCATAGAGGTAGGGGTTTTCAAAAATAGGTTTGAAAATAAGTTTTGTTGAAAATCTCTACCATAGTAAAGAATACGAACTAGTTATAGGAAAAATTTTAGAACTAGTACAAAATCCTTCAAGCAAGGAATAAAACAAACTTGTTTTTCATGAAACACATGTAGATCACATGATCACTAAACACTCTAAGTCCATAAATCTCATATCAAATTCTCATGAAAACAATCATGAGTAAACTAACAAAGTGAGTGTACAAGTATAATGTGACACATATCAATCATGAAAATATTCAATTAAGCTCATATGAAAATCCTTGAAAACATGAAATTCATCTAAGATGTGAAATCACCAATTGAAATCATCTTAAAAACAAGAGATTCATTATAAATGTGAAATCACTTAGTAAACATGAAGTTCATCCAAACGATTTAAACTTCAAGGCATATGTATGTCATGTACAAACTAAAGTATACATACATATCCTAAACATAATGAGTCCATAAAAGTATATGCATGAAGGCACGTGGCTCAAGGATGTATATGTATAAATGATAGTTTGGACAAGATGGACATATACATGAAGTTAAACAAATAAACACGAAATCAAGAAAAACTAAATTTTCACCAAAACTAATTTCATTTCAAGGTATATGTATGAATTGTCAACACAATAAGTATACATACATATCCCTAAACACAATTGAGTCCATATATATAGATTTGCATGAAAGGCAAATGACTCAAGGGGTATACATGTATATCTTAAGGTTTGGCAAAATAAACATATACATGAAATGAAAACTCATACACATAAAACAAATCCGAAAACAGGAATACAAGTTTAAAATGAATGAATCATCCAAACTAGGCTATACTAACACATTTAATGGGTACAAATGAGCATCCAAGCATAAACATATATAAAGATTTATTTGTGTCCCACTACATGTGCAAGTATAAATTCTAGTCTTAATGAAAACTAACATCTAAATAAGTAATCAAATCATTAAGCATAAAACGGGAATCATAATCCAACATGATAAACATAATAATCAAAATATGAATAAAAAAAATCATAATTAACCATATGATTAGCAGACAAAGACATGTGCATTAGATCTATGATTAACATGATAGCTAAAACATAAAGAGAACACAAAAACATGGGTCCATACTAAACATGGGTGTCTCAACAACTAATCATGTAAAGCATAAGTCTAATAGACATGGCAAACATCATACTAATCATGAAACTATAAAACATGAATCATCAACATCCAAATGGTCATAATGCATATGCATGTGCATTAGATCTAGGGCATACATGTTAGTTTAAACAAGGTGAGAACACTAAATATAGATCCATATAAAACATGGGTGCTCAAGTAACTAAACATGTATAGCACTATTCTAATAAGCATGGCATAAGCATAATGAACAATAAACCATGACATGCTATAAAATAGATGAACATGAAAAGCATGCAAATAAAAATGGGAGTTAGAGAATGATACAAAAACTCATGAAGGTGCATCTCTAGTTCTCCAAACCACGGTGGTCCTCCCACCAAATCTCCTTGAGAGTGAAGCATCCAAATGGTTCTCTTTAGGCACGGAACGCATCCACTCCAAGGCACAAACACTCTCACGTTTGCGAGAGCTCCCACCTACATCAAAAAGTATAGAGGTGGTCTTTGGTACCCATTTCTTTGTGGGTCCATGGGGGTTAGTATCCTTTCTAACCCAAACAAGATTAGTTGCTAAATTTTCATGATAGATACGATCATAACAAAATCTAGCAAGATGGCCTTTTCGGCCACAATGTGTACATGTGTACACATGAGCATACGTGTGATGGTGGTGACCGTGGGAAGCACGTGTATGCCGTGAAGGGTGAGCATGCAAAGATGGACCTTGTTTCTTGCGAACCAAGGTTTCCAAACGTGTATGATTCAATGTGCATTGGCTCAAAATGGAGCCCAAACATTCAACACTTTTCTTCAAAATATTTATATCATTTTCAATAGTGGAAGACAACGTGGAGCATGCAATAGGAGTGCTAGAACAAGAAGCTACACTAGCATGACAAACATGAATATCAATCTCATTTTGCAAAGATTCATTTTCTTCAAAACCAAATTCAATTCTTTTGTAATTGAATCAATTTTATTTTTCAAAACAAGGTTATCATTCAAAACAAAATCCAATTTAGAAGATAAAACCTCATTGTTTTTCACAACATCATTGCAATCATTTTTGTTTTTCAAAATCTCAATCTCATCAAGGGCAAGATCTAGTTGAGATCTTAGTGAGTCACGTTCACTAGTGATCTCTTCCTTTTCTTGCAAAATCAATTCAAAATTAGAACATAAATCCTTTAATTCATTTTCAAAACAAGGTTGTCCTCTTTCAAAAGATTGTGTTTTTCCAATAAATTTCAAGCTTTTGAGCAAGTTCCAAATTTAAAGTTTGAACTTCAAAACAACCATGGCAATAGGAACTAGAGCTATCATCTAATTGAGTGTCCGATTGTACCTCAAGGGAGTTTTTCCCTTGGACCACGAAGCAATGCTCTTCGGACTTTTCTCTCTAGATCTCCTCATCTTGTTGATAATCCTTGGAAGCTCGGGAGACGTCAATAAGCTCCAAACTGCAAAAGCCGAGTCATAATGATAAATACCGGTAAAAGATGTTCACCTAGAGATGCTCTAAGTGTTCTAAGTGCAATGCATTTGCTATGCTTGCATTGCTACTTGAATTATTTGGGAATGTTCCATAGTGGAGGCTTGATCTCAAATGGCTAGATGTCCTAGTCTTTTCAATGGCTATCATATTGGCCTTCCAATCATCAAGTTTAATGGTCAAACATAGGAGGGCTATCCATGAGAGCAAACTAAATGAGTGCAAATGAACAATGCAAATGAAGATTAGCAAACAAGATCTCACTCCTAGGTGGTTAAACCTAAATATCAGGAGCACTAGCTCTGATACCAATTGAAAGATCACCTAGAGGGGGGGTGAATAGGTGATTATGCTAATCTAGTCAACTCAATGCGGAATTAAAAACTAATTTGCAATTTTAACAAGAGATGCACACAATCAAGCCAAGCATATAAGTATGTATGAGCAATATGAATAGATGCAAGGCACAAAGTAAAGAGAGAGAGAGAGTAAGAGTCAATGAACAAGCGCAAACACCAAGATATGTTTCGAGGTTCGAGCACCCAGCTCTACATCCCCGCCTTCACCCAGAAGGATTTTAAGTCCACTAGCTTGTCACAAAGGACTCCCACAAAGGAACCTCCACCGAGGATTTGGGGCAATCACAATACAAGGAGTACCCAACTCCTCTCCTTACAAACACAACCTCCTCCTTGAGGCACCACTCCAATCCAACAAACAATCACCTCACAACCCGAGGGATTAGCACAAAGCCAAGTAAGGATCACCTCACAACTTGAGGGATACAAACCACTTGCACAAACAACCTCCTCAACCCAAGAGGGAAAAGCACAAAGCAAAGTATAGAGGTTTACAACTTGGTGGTTCAACAACAACCACAAACAATCTCTTTTCCCACACACAAAGACCCTATAGAGAAGATAGTAGATTTTTGCTCAAGTGTGGAGAAAACCAAGGGATTTGAAACTAGCAACTCAAAGAAAATCTTTGGGAAATGATAGAAAATGAAGATAGTGAAATTCAAACAAAAACTTTTCCCAAATCCCTTTTCTTTGGTTTTTCAAACCCTAATAAAAACACCAATAAGATTGTTCAATTTGAATTCAAAAATCTCTTTTAATTGCTGTGAAAACACCAGAGAGTATGAAAAATTCGCACAAAAAATCTTAGAGAAAAACTCTTGCAAATGGGGTATTTATAGGCAAATCTGGAAACTAGCCGTTGGCAGCAGATTTTGCCAAAATAACCCTGCCGGTCGACCGGTCCCGGTCGACCGCCCAACGGTCAATTTTTGTCCGTTGGCAGCTACCGGTCGACCGCCCCGGTCGACCGAAACAAACAGAGAGCTCTGCTCTCAGTCCGGTCGACCGGTCCGGTCGACCGTCCCAGTGGCTCCAAACGTGCACAGAATTGTACACGTCGGTCGACCGGCCCGGTCGACCGACCTCAGCCCTAGTCGACTAGTCAGGCTACTAGTCGACTTGTTGAAGCCTGGAACAGAAAACTGGGTTAAAACATATTTAAAAAATTCTTTATCATTTCTAAAAATCACCAAAAATAGTTTTATCATTTTTCATTGATATATAAACATGTGGTAAAAAGTTTAGCTCAAATATCAATCAATATGAAATATTTTTGTGTCTTATCATTTTACCAAAACCAAAAACTGTATTTTCTAAAACTTGGATTTTGAATAGAAAATACGTTTGTCAAAAACTCTTCCAAATACAAAAACATGATATCTAAACACTTTGAAGCATGATGTATATGGATAGAAATCCAATATACATGAAACAAATATATATCATAGTTTTTGTCATTAATTCCAAAATATGTTTTGTCAAAAATACTAAAACATATAACACATGAATAAGTAAGTCAAAACTAAGTTTGTCTAGGAAATTAAAGTATGCATGTATATAGAACAAATCATATATACATTAAACCATGTAAACTTGTTTTGATCTTTCTATTCATGAAAACCAAGATCGGTTAAACTAAAACCGAAAAACCAAAAACCAATTTTCAAAACATGAAACGTGTGTGTTTGAACTTGAGCATTATCAACTATTCTAATCTTTACAAATTTGGATCTAACCACAAAACTAAATTATGATACCGATGTCTTCTTGTAGAGCGCAATCTCCAAGCCGACTCGATCCCAAAACTCCTTGATCCACGAGCAAGTGCTATATGTGATCTTTGACGCTCGGGCTCTTGAATCATCTTGTGAAACATGTGTGGAAGCTTTCACCAACTAATAACTTGATTAATGATCTGAAACTAAACTCACAAGATTATTAGTACACATAACTACATGAGTTAATCATCATCAAAACTAGAGTGGAAGGCCTTTAGGCTAACACTAAGATCTTGATCAAATATCTGAGACTAAATAAACACAAGATCATTAGTACTATAACTACATGAGTTATCATCATCAAAACTCGAGTTATGGGCCTTTGGGCCAACAATCTCCCCCTTTTTGATGATGACAAAACTCATGGAGTTATATATGCATGGATTAAGGACAAGCTTCATAGAAGCACCCCCTTAACTCATGCATAACAATAAACATAAATTTATTCAATGAAGTGCATCAAACTAAACAAATATATATGCATAAATAAGGAGATAAATATGCATAAACTCACCAAATTCTTCTCCCCTTATTGCATAAGCAAAGCATATATGCATATGCATATATAAACTCAAAATCCTTCTCCCCCTTTTTGTATAAAACAAGTAAATGAAATAAAGATGCATATATAAACTCACAAAATACTTCTCCCCCTTTTTATCAAATCATCAACAAAGGGGTGAAAATAAATCAAACAATAAAGAGATATATGTGATATACATTCATGAAAAGAGAGATGTGAAGTTAGCTCCCCTTGCATACATGCATTACATGAAGAAGGGATGATAAAACCCTAACTCACATAAAGCATAATATACAATATATAAGCGGAGATGTTAAGCTCCCCCTACACACGTGTATCACATAAAGAAGAGATGTCAAGCTCCTCAATTTAAGATATACTCAACATGAATCTATATATAGAAGAGATGTTAAGCTCCCCTTGCATATAAGCAATACATATCAAGAAATTTTGAAACCACTTAAAACAAATTTTGAAATCTCTTAAGTTAACAAAACAAATTTTAAGATACCATTTGTAAATAAATAAAATTTTAAGATATCACTAGTAGATTTTTGAACCAATTGAAATTGAAACATTGTATATTTTTTATACCAATTAAAAGGTAAAATATGAAGTATATTTTGATATCAATTGAAATACCAATTGAAAATATTGCATAAGCTCATTAAGATACCAATTAACATTTAAAAATTAGTCAAACTTAGCATATACATAATTTGTGCTTTAAACGTGTAAAGATATTGTAAATCAAGTATAATCAAAACATATATATATATGAAAAAGAAAATACCAATTGAAATTGATATTATTGAAATTTAAAGCATACATATAGAAACAGATATGAGTGTACAAAGATAAATTTCATAAAGTTCATGTGTATAACTCATAGCTATCCACCCTATTCATGCACAAGATAAAAGATATTCATTAATGCATACAAGGCATGGTCACCCAACCATCCGCCCTTAGTTGGTAGGGGTTTTCAAAAAATATGATTTGAAAATAATTATAAATTTGAAAACACTATCAAATAAAGAATAAGTAACTAGTTTAAAGTAATTTTGAAGAACTAGTTAAAGATCCTTCAAATATGAAACCAAATCATATGTATCTCATGAAAATATTGCTAAGTACACAAAAATTGACACTCAAAATCTATAAAGCTCAAAAATGTGCTCATGAAACGAAATCATGAGTAAACAAATAATGTGAGTGTACAAGAGTCATGTGATTAGCATATTCATGAAAATAATCAATAATGTTCAAAAACGTCAAACATATGAAAATCATGAAAAAAATAAACTTCAAGGTATATGTATGTTTTATCAAAACTAACAATATACATACATATCCCAAACACAAATGAGCCCATAATAGTATTTGCATGAAGGCAAGTGACTCAAGGGTATACATGTATATTTATTAGATTTGGACAAAAATTACATATACATAAACCAAAACATATACAAGAATAGGGACAACATTTATAAATGAAAGAATAATCAAAACTAGGTTATACATGTACATGTAATGAGTACAAATGAGCAATGAAGTACAAACATATAAGAATCAAATGTTGCTCACTATTTGTACAGGTATATACACAAGTTTTAATGAAAACTGCATTTAAGCAAGTATTCACCACATGAAGCCCAAAACCAAAACATGCTAAGAATATTATCTATGTAAAAGCATGTAAACTAAAAGGGAGTTTAGAGATAGTTACCAAACCACATGAACTACTCTCTAAGTCTCCAAATCATGGTGGTCCTCCCACCAAACTTTCTTGATAGCGGTGCATCAATTTGAATGTCCATCTAGCCCATGCATCCACCACCAAGGCACCAACCCTCTCACGTCATGTGAGAGCCAACACCTACATCAAATATAAGAGGTGGAGATTTTGGTACCCTTTTATTTTAAGTCCACGGGGGTTAGCATTATAAGGAACCCAAATATTTTTATTTTCAAATTTTAAAGAATTTACTCTATCTTAGTAAAATCTTGCAAGATGGCCTTTGCGGCAACAATGTATACATTTGTACACTCTAGCATGTATATGAGAATGAGTGTGATCATGATGTGGAAAGTGTGCATATGCATGCCGAGGGTGATGTGCATGAACATGTGGAGCTTATTTTTTTTGAAACAAGGTTTCCAATCTATTTTGATTAAATGTACAATTGCTCAAAGTTGAGCTCAAACAATTTATTCTATTTTTTAAAAATTGAATCTCATTTTTATCAATGGTAGCTTGAAGAGCATGGAAAGTATGAGAATCAACAATCTTTTTCTTTTTAGAAATCTTTTATTTTTCTTTTGAAATAATTTTTCTTTTCAAAGAGTTGTTTTTCTTCTAAAACAATTTCTTTTTCTTGTTCCACCAAATTAATTTTATTTTTCAAAGAATTATTTTCTTCACAAATATCATTTAATTTAGAAAACAAGGAATATTCTCCTTTTTCAATGATTCATTTTCTTTAGAAATGTTTTCCAATTTATTTTGAAAAGAATCTTTTTCTTCTAAAATGGAATCATATTTATTTTTAATTTCTTATTATCCTTTTTGAGCAATTCATATTTTCAAGAAGTTGTTGACAAAATGAAGCAAGCTCATCATAAGACATGTCAACATCCTCATCATACTCGGCTTCAGAATTTACCTCAAGGGGTTATCCCTTGGACCATGTAGTATAAATTGGAAGCATTACTTCCATCATCCGAGTCACTCCCCGCATAATATTGCTTTTGTTCACCAAGGGAGACTAAAGTGTTTCATATTAAAAAAGCCGAATCAAAGTTAGAAATCCTACATAAATAATCATCATTTAGGGTTGACTTTAAAGCATTGATGGCTTTTGCATTAGCCTATAGATGTTTGCCATTTAAACAATATGAATCTTTAATAGTGGCAAAATAAACATGAATACCTAGAACTTTGAGGTACATTGACATCTTAACTTTTCAAGTTTGGATGTTAAAAATGTCAAACATGGGAGGTGACATGAAATCCATATGTGTGTAAACAAATATTGTGATTAGCTATAATAAGGATCTTTAACTCTAGGTTGTTAGACCCAAATCAAGAGCACCAAGCTCTAATACCAATTGAAATTGCCTAAAGGGGGGTGAATAGGTGACAAGCTAATCTAATGATGAATAAATGCGAAATTAAAACTATTTAAGCAAACTAAAAACTATAAGCTAAACACACCAAGTATAACACAAGAGTGTAGCCGAATTCCCTGTGAAGAGTGAAATCACCTAGAGGGGGGTGAATAGGTGACTACCTAATCTAATGATGAATTAATGTGAAATTAAATTTATTTAAGCAAACTAAAAACTATTATGCCAA
Source organism: Agave tequilana (assembly GCA_038442645.1). NCBI lineage: Eukaryota > Viridiplantae > Streptophyta > Magnoliopsida > Asparagales > Asparagaceae > Agave > Agave tequilana. The sequence continues at coordinate 44,030 of JAVJIF010029405.1, read as the reverse complement.
ACACACAAGGTATAACATAAGAGTGTAGCCGATTTCCCGATGAAGGGCTCTAAATTATCTCCTCAAGATTCCTCTAGATAAGAGTTGAGGTGCCGCTATGGCTCTCTTTGTTGAATACAAGTGTGAGCAAATAATCCCAAGCATATATCAATATAAGCACAACTATATAAAGCAAGTAATGAATATGAAAAATAAGAGCATGCAAGATATAAACAAAAGTGAGAGATAGAGAGATCAATCGCAAACTCGGGAGATTTGTTATGAGGTTCGAGCACCCTTGCTCTACGTCCCCGCCTTCAACACTATGAAAGATTTCCGCTAGAATCGATCCCACCGGATCACTCGGTGCCGCAACACCTACAAGGAGTTCACGCTAGAACTCTTGGACTCACTAGTCCCTCTCTTGTTCCCTCAAGAACTGCACACCGCAAGCACACTAGCTTGCTGAGGCCGCACCTCTACACCAAGCTCTCACTAGAACTCGAAACAACGCGAACCCGCAAGTCTGCCTCCTCAAATACAAGAATGAACACTTTGGAGATCTAAACACTTTGATCACCTAAAACTCTCTCATAATTAAGATCCCTATAGGATTGATTTGGCAATGGATAGCTCAAGTATTTGTGAGAAAAACTTGGATAGAATTTGTGGTGAAAAACTCAAGAAACCTTTTTTCAAACACTCTTGAAAAACTCTCCTTTTGATAAGGAAATATTGGCTCTAAAACAAGTGGAGATAAACACTAAAAGATGTATCAAAAACTAGCTTGAAACTCACTTAAAATCTTGTAGAAAACAGTCCAAGGGAAGCCCATTTTATAGGCTCTGAAAATATGGTCGTTGGAGGCCAACTCAACAGACTGGTCTGCTGTCGGTCGATCGCCCGATTGACCGGACAACGGTCAGATTTCTGACCGTTGTGCCAGCGGTCGACCGGTCAGTCAACCATAAACTGGCAAATGACCCAGCGTTCGACCGCCCGGTCGACTGGGCCATTTCCAGAGAGCGGATGCTCTCTGGCGGTCGACCGTGCGGTCGACCGGCCCTTGGTTGGCATGTTTGTCGACCGACTTCTGGCTCGGTCGACCGACTTCTGGCTCGACCGACCGGCCGGTTGACCGGCAGAAGGCCAGTCCAACATTTTAGGGGATAAAAACTTGGTCTTTTTATCTTTAATAAAATCCCATAAATTCTCATAAAATCTACAAAAATAAGTTCATTGATATACTTTGATATACAAACATATTTAAGTAAAAATCAAACATGTTACAAATATTTTGAACTATTTTTGTAATAAAGAAGTTTTGCCTTAAATAAAAACCTGTATTTTTCAAAAATGATTTTTCCAAAACTTCTCCAAATACAAAACAAGATGTTTTAAACACTTTTGAAGCTTAGTGTGTATGGATATAATCCACTACACATATTGATGAAATTCTATATTTTGACAATAAGCACTAAAATAAGTTGATAAACACATATATGTTTGAATCTTAAATACCAAACTAATATCTTCCAAAACGAATACTCTTTTATGAAAACACATATAAATCTTGTGTGTGAGTGTATATGAACTTGAGCAATCCACCAACTAATCTATCCTTTACATTTTATCTAAACATAAAATCTTGACACAACATAACACAAGTCTTCTTGGAAATCTTCTCTTAAAGGTCTTCTTCTCCTTCTTGACTTGGTCCAAATATTGATCCAATGAGCTAGATTTCTCTTGAGTACTTGATGCAATCTTGATGCGCGAGCTCTTGAATCAACATGTGCTAGCTCCAAAATTTTGACTTTAAATCTTTTGTTGAAGCTAAACACCAACTAAGATCTTGATCAAATATCTGATCTAATTAAACACAAGATCATTAGTACTATAACTATATGAGTTAATCATCATCAAAACTAGAGTGATGGGCCTTCGGGCAACAATCTCCCCCTTTTTGATGATGACAAAACTCACGGAATTATACATGTATGGATTAAAGTTAAGCTTCATAGAAGCTCCCCCTTAACTCATGCATAGCAATAAACAAATAGATATTCAATGAAGTGCGTAAACTAAACAAATATATATGCATAAACAAGGTGAGAGAAACATGCATAAACTAAAAATTCTTCTCCCAAAAACCTTCTCCCCCTTTTTGTTGAGACTTTCAAAATCCTTCTCCCCCTTTTCTTTTGTAAAAACATAAAATGCAAAAACTCAATATATGCATAAACTCAATTTCTAAATATGCATATATAAACTTAAAATTATTCTCTTTGTCAATCATCAACAAAGGGGTGAAAAACAAATCAACAATAAAGATATATATATGCGATATACATTCACGAAGAGGAAGACGGTAAGTTAGCTCCCCTGCATACATGCATTAAATGAAGAAGGGATGACAAAATTCTAACTCACATAAAGCATAATATACAATGCATAAGTGGAGATGTTAAGCTCCCCTACACACATGTACCACATAAAGAAGAGATGTCAAGCTCCTCAATATATGATACACTTAATATGAATCTATATATAAAAGAGATGTTAAGCTTCCCTTGCATATAGGCAATACATATCAAAACAATTTTAAAATCCACTTTAAAGACAAATTTTAAATTTTCTTAAATCAAATTTTGAGATACCACTTGTAAGTAAACAAAATGTTTAAGATATCATAAGATTTTTAATACCAATTAAAATTGGAAATTTTTGATACCAAATGAAACTGAAATATTTGTAAATTTTGATACCAATGAAAGTAAAATATTATATTTTGATACCAATTTAAATATAAGGTAAATTTTGATACCAAATAAAAGGTAAAACATTTTTTATACCAATTGAAATCAAAACCCAATTGAAATTGAAACATATTGATACCAATTGAGGTATATTGGAAATTTTGATATCAAAAAATATGAAGTATATTTTGATACCAATTTAAATACTAATTGAAAATAATGCGTAGGTTCATTAAAATACCAATTGAGATACCAATTGAAATCAAGATTTAGGTCAAGCTTAGCATAAACATAATTTGTGCTTTATACAAGTAAGGATATTGTAAATTAAGCACAATCAATCATATATATGTATGAAAATGAAAATACCAATTGAAATTGATATTATTTGAAATTTGAAGCATACATATATAAGAAAACATATATGAGTATACAAATTTAGAATTTCAAGAAGTTTATGTGTATTACTCATAGCTATCCACCCTATTCATGCACATGATAAAAGATTTTCAATAAGGCATACAAGGCATGGTCGCCCATCCATCCGTCCTTAAAGGTTGGTAGGGGTTTTCAAAAATAAGAGTTTGAAAATATTTTGTAAAATTTGAAAACTCTACCATTGAAGAATAAATTACTAGTTTAAAGTAATTAAAAAAAAAAATTAGTTAAAGATCCTTCAAACATGAACACAAAAACATATATATCTCATGAATCATACTAAATACACAAAATTTTACATTCGAAATCTATCAAGCTCAAAATGTGCTCATGAAATAAAATCATGAGTAAACAAAAATAATGTGAGTGTACAAAGGTTATGTGATTAACATAATCATGAAAAATAGTCAATAATGCTCAAAAATGTCAAACATATAAAAATCATGAAAATTCATTTTTCATTTAAAAACAAACTTCAAGGTATATGTATGATTTATCTAAAATTAAAAATATATATACATATCCTAAACACAAATGAGTCCATAATTTAATTTGCATGATGGCAAGTGACTCAAGGGTATACATGTATATTTATTAGTTTTTGAACAAAATTACATATACATGAAGCAAACATATATAAGAATTGAAAAACATGATAAATTAAAGAATCATCAAAACTAGGTTATACATGTACATGTAATGAGCACAAAAGAGCAATGAAGTACAAACATATAAGAATCAATTGTTGCTCACTACTTGTACAAGTATATACACAAGTTTTAATGAAAGGTTCACTAAACAAGTATTTACCACATGAAGCACAACATCAAAACATGCTAAGAATATTACCTATGTAAAAGCATGTAAACTAATAAGGAGTTAGAGATAGTTACCAAAATCATTAGGGCATATCTCTATATCTCCAAACCATGGTGGTCCTCTCATCAAACATCCTTGATAGTGATGCATTAATTTATATGTTCGTCTATCCCATGCATCCACCACCAAGGCACCAATTCTCTCACGTCATGTGAGAGCCCACACCTACATCAAACACAAGAGGTAAGGACTTTGGTACCCATTTTCTTTTGGGTCCACGGGGGTTAGTATTATTTGGAACCCAAACATTTTATTAGCAAAATTCATAGAATTTACCTTATCAAAATAAAACTTTGCTAAATGGCCTTTGCGGCCGCAATGTGTACATTTGTACACTCTAACATGCACATGTGAATGAGTGTGATCATGGTGTACAAAGTGTGCATATGTATACCGTGGGTGATGTTCATGAACATGTGGAGCTTGTTTCTTTTGAAACAAGGTTTCCAATCTATTATGATTGAATACACAATTGCTTAAAGTTGAGCTCAAGCAATTTATTCTATTTTTCAAAAATTGAATCTCATTTTTATCAATAGTAGCATGAAAAGCATGGTGAGAATGAGAATCAATATTCTTTTTCTTTTTAGAAATATTTTCCTTTTCTTTTAAAACAAATTTTCTTTTCAAAGAGTTATTTCTTCCAAAATAATTTCCTTTTCTTTTCCATCAAAATAATTTTTTTTCAAAGAAGTATTTCCTTCACAAAGATCATTTAATTTAGAAGTCAAGGAAATATTATCTTTTTTCAACAAATCATTTCTTTTGAAATACATGCAAATTTATTTTTAATAGAATCATTTGCTTTTAACAAAGAATTGTTGTTCTTTTTCAATTTATTATTATCCTTTTTAAGCAATTTATATTTTCAAGAAGTTGTTGACAAAAAGATTCAAGCTCATCATAAGACATGTCAATATCTTCTTCTAGTTCGGATTCAGAGTTTACCTCAAGGGGGTTATCCCCTTGGACCATGTAACACAAATGGAAGCATCACTTCCATCATCTAAGTCACTCCCCGCATAATATTACTTTTGTTCGCCAAGGGAGACTATAGTGTTCCATACTATAAAAGCTAAATCAAAGTTAGAAACCTTAGATAAATATTCATCATTTAGGGTTTACTTTAAAGCATGAATGACTTTTACATTAGCCTCAAGGTGTTTGCCATTTAAACAATATGAATCTTTAATAGTGGCAAAATAAAAAAGAATACCTAGGGATTTGAGGTACAATGACATTTTAACCTTCCAAGTTTGGATGTTAAGAATATCAAAGTGGGAGGTGACATGAAATCCATGTGTGTGTATAAATATTGTGATTAGTAAAAAATAAGGATCTTTAACTCTGGGTTGTTAGACCCAAATCAAGAGCACCAAGCTCTGATACCAATTGAAATCACCTAAAGGGGTGAATAGGTGACTAGCTAATCTAATGATGAATTAATGCGGAATTAAATCTATTTAAGCAAACTAAATCCTATTATCCTAAACACACAAGGTATACCTAAGATTGTAGCCGAATTCCCAGTGAAGGGCTCTGGACTATCTTCTCAAGATTCCTCTAAATAAGAGTTGAGGTGCCGCTATGGCTCTCTTAGTTGAATACAAGTGTGAGCAAACAATCCCAAGCATATATCAATATAAGCACAGCTATATCAAGCAAGTAATGAATATGAACAATAAGAACATGCAAGATATAAACACAAGTGAGAGATAGAGAGAGATCAATCGCAAACACGGGAGATTTGTTTCGAGGTTCGAGCACCCTTGCTCTATGTCCCCGCCTTCAACACTATGAAGGATTTCCATTAGAATCGATCCCACACGATCACCCTGTGCTGCAACACCTATAATGAGTTCACACTAGAACTCTTGGACTCACTAATCCCTCTCTTGTTCCTGCAAGAACTATACACCGCAAGCATACTAGCTTACCGTGGCTGCACCTCTACACCGTGCTCTCAAAAGAACTCGAAACAACGTAAACCCGCAAGTCCGCCTCCTCAAATACAAGAATGAACACTTTGGTGGCCTAAACACTTTGATCACCTAAAACTCTCTCATAATTAAGATCCCTATAGGATTGATGTGGCAATGGATAGCTCAAGTATTTGTGAGAAAAACTTGGATAGAATTTGTGGTGAAAAACTCAAGAAACCTCTTTCCAAAACATTCTTGAAAAACTCTCCTTTTGATATGGAAATATTGGCTCTAAAACAAGTGGAGATAAACATTAAATGATGTATCAAAAACTATTTTGAAAACCCACTTAAAATCTTGTAGAAAATAGTCCAAGGGAAGCCCATTTTATAGGCTCCAAAAATATGGCCGTTGGAGGCCAACGCAGCAGATTGGTCTGCTGTCGGTCGACTGCCCGGTCGACCGGCCAACGGTCAGATTTCTGACCGTTGTGCCAGCGGTCGACCGGTCGGCAACCATAAACTTGCAAATGACCCAGCGGTCGACCGCCCGGTCGACCGGGCCATTTCCAGAGAGCAAAGGCTCTCTGGTGGTCAACCGTGCGGTCGACCGACCCTTGGTTGTGCACGTTTGTGCACATCGGTGACCTCCTGGTCGACCAACTTCTTCCTCGATCGACCGGCCGGTCGACCTGCAGAAGGCCAGTCCAACATTTTAGGGGATAAAAACTCGGTCTTTTTATCTTTAATAAAATCTAATAAATTCTCATAAAATCTACAATTAAAGTTCATTGATATACTTTGATATACAAACATATTTGAGTAAAAATCAAAACATGTTACAAATATTTTTGAACTATTTTTGTAATAAAGAAGTTTTGCCTTAAACAAAAACTTGTAGTTTTCAAAAACGATTTTTTCAAAACTTCTCTAAAATACGAAACAAGATATTTTAAACACTTTTGAAGCTTCGTGTGTATGGATATGATCCACTACATATATATGATGAAATATCTATGTTTTGACAATAAGCACTAAAATAAGTTGATAAAACACATGTATGTTTGAATCTTAAAAACCAAAGCGGTATTTTCCAAAACGAAAACTCTTTTTTGAAAAAACATATAAATCTTGTGTGTGAGTGTATATGAACTTTGAGCAATCCATCAACTAATCTATCCTTTATATTTTATCTATAAATAAAATCTTGACACTTACAAACATGACACACGTCTTCTTGGAAATCTTCTCTTCAAGGTCTTCTTCTCCTTCTTGACTTGGATTAAATCTTGATCCAATGAGTTAGACTCCTTTTGAGTACTTGATGCAATCTTGATGTGGAGCTCTTGAATCAACACATGCTAGCTCCAAAACTTTGACTTTAAATCTTTTATTGAAGCTAAACACCAACTAAGATCTTGATCAAATATCTGATACTAATTAAATACGAGATCATTAGTACTATAACTACATGAGTTAATCATCATCAAAACTAGAGTGATGGGCCTTCGGGCCAACAAAGAGCTCTGGACTATCTCCTCAAGATTCCTCTAGATAAGAGTTAAGGTGTCGCTATGGATCTCTTGGCTGAATACAAGTGTGAGCAAACAATCCCAAGCATATAACAATTAAGCACAAGATATATCAAGCACATAAAGATATAAGCAAAGCAAGCATGCAAGTATAAATACAAGTGAGAGATAGAGAGAGAGCAAACGCAAACACTGGAGTTTTGTTTCAAGGTTCGAGCACCCTTGCTCTACGTCCCTGCCTTCAACACTATGAAGGATTTCCACTAAAAACGATCCCACCGCATCACTCGGTGTCGCAACACCTACAACAAGTTCACACTAGAACTCCTTGGACCACTAGTTCCTCTCTTGTTCCCGCAAGAACAAACACACGCATGCACACTAGCTTGCTGAGGCCGCACCTCTACACCGAGCTCCTAGAAGAACTCGAAACAAAACGAACCCGTAAGTTTGTGTCCACATATACAAAGTAGAACACTTTGGTGATCTCAACACTTAGATCACCTAAAACACTCTCACAGCAAAGATCCCTAAAGGATTGATATAGCAATGGATAGCTCAAGTATGTGTGAGAAAATAAGTATGGATTTGCGGTGAAAAACTCAAGAAATCTCTTTTACAAAACACTCTTGAAAAACTCTCCTTTTGATATGGAAGTATTGGCTCTTAAACAAGTGAGAAAACCTCTGAAATTGATGAGAAAAACTAGCTTAAAAACTCTCCAAAAATCTTATTAAAAACAGTCCAAGGGAACTCCAATTTATAGGCTCCCAAAATACGGCTGTTGGAGGCCAACTCAGCAGGAAATCCTTCTATCGGTCGACCACCCGGTTGACCGGCCAACGGTCAGATTTTCGATCGTTGTGCCACCGGTCGACCGCCTGGTCAACCGAGGCCTTGATATAGAGAGCAGAGCTCTCTGCCGGTCGACCGGGGACAGATCCAGAGAGCAGAGCTCTCTGGCGGTCGACGGGTCGGTCGACCGGCCTCCAGCCAAACTGCCTGTGCACGTTTGTGCACATCGGTCGACCAGACCGGTCGACCGATGTCTGTCACGGTCGATCTGACCAGTCAACTGACTTCTGTCACGGTCGACCGTCCGCTCGACCGGCAGAAAGCCTGGTCCAACATTTTCAGGGATTAAACTTAGTCTTTTTACCTTTAATAAAATCCCTAAATTCTCATAAATTCCATAAAAGTAAGTTCATTGATATACTTTGATGTGCAAATATGTTTGATTAAAATCAAAACATATTACAAACATTTTGAACTATTTTTGGGATATGAAAATTTTGGCTTAAACAGAAATCTGTATTTTTCAAAATCAATTTTTTCAATACTTCTCCAAATACAAAAACAACATATTCTAAACACTTTTGAAGCTTAGTGTGTATGGATATGATCCACTGCACATATATGATGAAATATCTATGTTTTTGATAGTAGGCTCTAAAATAGTTCTGATAAACCACATGTATATTTCGAAGCTTAAAAATTAGACCGGTATTTTCTATAACAAAAACTCTTTTATGAAAACACATATAAATCTTGTGTGTAAGTGTATATGAAATTGAGCAATCCACAAACTAATCTATCCTTTATATTTTATCTAAAAACAAATCTTAACACTCACAAAACCCGACAAAAATCTTCTGAAAATCTTCTATTGAAAATCTTCTTCTCCTTCTTGACCTGGTCCAAACCTTGATCCAATGAGTTAGACTCCTCTTGAGTACTTGATGCGATCTTGATGCGCGAGCTCTTGAATCAACACGTGTTAGCTCCAAAACTTGACTTTAAATTCTTTATTGAGGCTAAACACTGATTGAGATTTTACCTGCACACAAAATATAGTATTTCAGATTTAAGAATAGGATGTTCAAGGTACTCAATTCTACCGCTATAGCAAGTGGCTATGCGGGTCGTGATCCACAGGGAGGGACTAGCGATGGAAGCTTGTTTAGTAAGTTCTCTAAAGTGTTTGAATTAATAGTTGTTAAAGTCAGGTTAGAAAGAAAGTGGTAGATTAAAAAGATGGAGAAACTAGATGTAATATTTACAATGATATGATATTTACAATGAAAAAGAAGAAGTGTGAAAAAGATTGGGAATTTGGTGATTTACACTAAAAATAAAAGAAAGAAACTAAAAACTAAAGAAAACATACTTACCTCTTTGACCTGTTTACTTTTGATCCGTTGCAACGGCTTACCTTGTCTTTGAAGGCATTCAAGCATGGCGTATATGATCTTCCCCCATCTCGATCTACACTACGAAAATAAAAGACAAACTATACTAAGAGAAGGTTTGTTCATCACCATAGGCCATCAAGGGCACTTCAACCGCTAAGCAGTCTCGAAGCTATCAGATTCTCTTGGATTGCAAGGCATCAGAGGGAAACAAAACAAAACAAGAATAGAAGAACAAAAATAAACTTTGAGTTGATTCAATTAACAATGGAAGAAAAGATTACTTACACCGATGTCACCTCAGTACAAGCTTGATCTCCTTCCTCCATGAAAGTATCCTCTCCTCTCAGTTACAAAAATTACAAAAAAGAAAATAAAACCTAAATTACAATCTACAAGTTAGCCTAAGAAAAACCCTAAATTTGTCTCTGAACTCGACTACACTTTTGAGATCTGCCCTTCCTCTGTTGCTATGTAGGGGTATTTATAGGAGAAAAACAGAGGATAAGAAGTGTATGAAGATAAGAGGAGCAAAATATCTCTGAATTTGAACTCTTCTTTTATCTCCAAACTTGTTTTGACTTATCCATAGAGTTCAAATCTGTCCTGCAACTTGTTATCATGTTGATCGCCAAATATGGCTTATCTGCTGACTGAATTGGAAAGTTTGATCAACATAAGAGTTGTAGTACTTCAAGTCTTCTTTCTGAAAAATCTTGAATCGTTAGATTTGAATATCTGTAGCAAAAGTTATGATCTGAATACTAAAACGTATACAGTCTGAATCCGAATTTTTTGAAACGAATTTCTATCTTTGCACTCTTCTCCTTTTATCTTTAGCCTTGTCCTGCAAGTAACTAGGGTTGAGTAGAAGTCCATCCTTTTCCTCTTCTTTTAGTAATTAGGAGTTCTTTCTTATCTTCCTTTTCTTCACTTAGATTTAAATAAGGAGTTTAAAAATCTAAGTTTAGATTAGGTTAGATAATATGAAACTTCTAAATTACTACAACTTTTGCACATGGGCTTGCACATAGGCCTTTTGGGCTTCTGGGCTTCATTTAGGCTTTATTTCATTATTTTTTTATTACTCAAGGCCTGCACACATTAAATAATAAAACATTAGTAATAGTGCATAATTAAAAGAATAAATAGGGAAATATGATAGTGAATGTGGTGATAAATATGCACTTTTTACTACCTATCACACCCCCACACTTATCTTTTTGCTCGTCCTCGAGTAAAAATCAAAGAGAAAGAGGAAAAGAAAAGAAAAATTAATCTACCCTAACTCACTTTCGTAGGAATCACGGTTGCACTTAGCATGTGCAACAAGCCGTTAAACCTCTAGGTTACCCTAGAGGACGAGTGTTGTCTCGTGAGGGTTTTCAGCGGATTACACCCACAAAAATCCATAAAAAAGGAAAATATTTGAAATACGTTTGAGAGACTAAGTAGTCTATAAGTTTTTAGGATTATCATTTTTATTCATTCTTAAACTTAGTCTTTATATAGTAAATTGTTATCCTTTTTAGGTAAGGATCAAAACTGAATTTTTGTATAGTCTTTTTCGTTACCAAAAGTCATATACATCCTTGTGAATCTTTACTAGGAATTCCTTCACTTGGACTCTCATGCCTCTTTATTATTATTTTCTCTCTATTTTTTTTTAATATGTATAACTCATCTAATTTTCTTTCGTGTAAGTATCAAGGCTTCTTGAGGCCCTTATACCTAACTAATTGACAATTAGATGTGTTAGTACATATATAAGTAATTTTTCTTAGTTTCCTTAGGCTTTCTAATCCACCCTGGTAGCGAACTTAAAGTCGGTGGCTCCCAAACCGGTCGGTTTTAGGCACCGGGTGAGAAAACACCCCACGGACTTAAGGATTCGAGTGAACTAGGCCACAAAACTAAGGACTTTATTTATAAAATCACCTTTAGGCGTGAATACTTATGCTTCTTGAGGCACATGTATCCAGTTAATTAGTGAATTTCTTTATTTTATTTTATATATATCTTTTAGTATTATTTTTTTATAGGGCACAAGAGTCTTTGTTTTAGAATCCTAGATGTGTAAGTATATTAGGTATGCACATTTCATTAAGGTAAAAATTAAGACTAATTAATTATTCAATTTTCCTCTTATACCTAAAAATTCAACAATTTATTTATCTTGACCAAGTTTTTAGAAATCCTAATCATGATTTTCCTAATTTTTAAGACTAATTTAGATTTCTTTCAAAAGATAAGTCAAAATATTGTCCCTTTTTTTTCAATTTATTTTTTTTTAGTATCTACCTATGTTAGTATCTACCTATGTTAGTATGTTAGTAAACCCTCCCCCACACTTATCTCATGCATTGTCCTCAATGTATGAATGAATGCATGTATGCATGAAAAAGAAGAAAGGGAAGGCAGATGTTACCTCAAGGTGGTGGTTCCGGTGGTGGTCTAATTGGTCCACGAAATGTGGCCCAACCTACTTTTCGTGGAATTCGGAGGAACCCACCAGAAATCTTTCTTGTATAACCCACTAAAATGATGTCTGTATGAACATTTTTTTAAAATTTCACCCCATCAAATTTTCAAATTTCATAATTATTTTCAGAGTCAATTGTGTCAACCGTCTTGTCCTAAAATGGACTGTGAAAAGATGGAATGATTGACTTGGACGTCAGAAGTACAGGAACGAATACCGACTCAGGAAAGTAACTTAAATCAAGTAAGGATTCAGGAGTCGAGCTTGGTTCAAGAAGTGGGTCCAAATCAAGAAGTTGAAACTCAAGTCCACAATCATTTTCCCACAATGGAATGTGACTTAATATGGTGATTCAAGTTCAGGAATGATAGTGTGGGAATCAAAACTGACTCTAAAATATTACCTAAGTCGGGTAACAAAACAGGAGTCAATATTGATTCAGAAATTTGAACTTGATCACAGATTTGAGAATCTAGGTCACATTTCTCATTGAGTTCAATGTCATAAAAAATGAGAACTTGCCAATTTATCCATGGGACTTTCAAAATTATAAAATTGGTCAAGTTCAATATGATCATAAAAAATGGGTGATTCAATTTCATGATGAATTGGCACAGGATCCAATGTTGACTCGGAGAAAGGATTGAAATCAGGTGGAGACACTAGAGTCATTATTGAATCAGGAAGTAGAATTGAATAACCAAGTTGAGGTTCAGGATCATATTCATGCTCAAGTTCTATTTCAGGAAAGGAATAACTTGCCAAACTATCAATATCATTTTCAAAAATTAGAGTTTGGGCAAGTTCAAATGATTGTACTGAATTAGAATCTTGTTATCCAAAACAACGTGGCTCGTCGGCGCTAATAGAATGGTTAGCGAAATCAGAAATGGCCGAACGGTGAGAACGTAAAGTTTGAACCATCATATCTATTTCATGATCACGAGCAATTCTAGCCTGAGTCATGGTTCAAGCATCTTTTCATAGTCGATTGGTGCATCATTTTGTTGTGATTGGACTTGAAAAGATGAAGTGTTGTTGTGACAATCGTGATGAAATTGTGAGTCGGTTAGATTCTGTGATTGTTGCTTGGACTCACGCATCATCATGTCCAAGATTGATGGTGATTGTTTCTTGGACTCATGCATACTCATCATTTCCAAGATAGATGGTTTTCTATTATGAACTGGTGGAACTGAGTATGAATCTTAGGAATATTGTGGACAAGGTGGATAAGGAGGACAAGTTAGTTGAAAATTGGACTCGGGGGAGGCGAATCCCCATGGACTCTGTGAAGAGTTGAAATTGTTGTGAAAATTATGGTCATAAGAGGGGGGCATGGGTTATATTCATTCGGATAAGACCACTCCGGCACACTAGGTTGGTCAAAGTTACGATATGCCGGGTTGGTAATATCCGAAAAAGAGGTTGGTGTGTAATATGGATTAAAATTAGAAAAATTGTTGTTATAAGCCATATCACACAATACAAACAAAAAACAAACAAATAAGCAAACAAAGGAAAAACAAAAAAATTCTAAACTGAGTTAGGGTAGACCTATCACCTAGACGACTCCTAACTGGTTAGACTGTCCACGGGAGGTATAATGTAGACTTTGACCACAAGTTAATCAGCCAGGTCAGGGCAAGATTAGTGGGAGGTTATCCGTCAAAGACGTTCCTTAATTAAATAACCACCAATCTTCGGGCTTTCGGTCCTCAATCCCCTTCCTAGACACTGATTTGGCAAGAGTCAAATTCCAACACCGTTCCCCCTTAGGATAATCTCCTAATTGAGTCTGAGATGTCCCTAGGGCCAACGTCTACTCATTTTTATTTAGGGTTAGGCTTGTGAGTGCAACGGAGATTTGTGGGCCAAGGAAGGGTGATGAAATCCCCACCTTATGTTATTTATGGGTTATGCCCTTAAATTTTTTTGTGTACGTGTAAAGCAGTAGATAAGTGATTGAGTTTTCTTGCACACAAAATTTGAATATTAGATCTGAGAATTAAAGGTGTGCGAGGTTCTCAATACTAATCCGCGGTAGCAAGGCTATGCGGGTCGTGATCCTCAGGGAGGGACTGCGATGGAAGCGTTAAGCAAGTTTCTCTAAAGTTTTTATCTTTTTTATTAGTTATGATGGTGGTATTTACAATGGGTGGTATTTACAGTGAAGTGGAAGAGAAGAATTTAGGAAGATGTGGATCTAAACTAAAGGAAGAAAAGAAAGAAAACACGTACGAACCTCTTCAGCCTGCTTACCGTTTGAACCGTTGCGATGATTTACCTTTTCTTGGAAGACTTGCAAGTATGGCGTATAGGAAGTTAATTGCCATAAGCCATCAAGGGATCTTCGTTGGCTAGGCAGCCTCGAAGCAGTTGGGTCTCATTGTTCACAAGGCATTAGAGAACAAATAGAAGAAAGAAAATAGGAACATAGAAGCACAAGAATAAACAAGAGATGAAAAACATAAAATAATAACAAAAACTAACCTTAAATGGATTTCATTAACAATGGAAGATAAGCGGGCTTATACCGCTGTCACCTCAGTACAAGCGAAGACTCCATCCTCCATGAAAGTTTCCTCCACTCTCAGTTACAAAATTTACAAAATAAAAACGAAAATAAAATCTAACCTAAAAACTAAACCCTAGCTTTTGGCCCTTGGCTCTTCGCTGGACGACTCTGTACGTTGCACTGCAGGGGGTATTTATAGGTGCAGAAGGTAGAGGAGTCCCGGATGAAGTTGCCCACGAAAATTGGTTTCTGGATAAGCTCAAAGTGCCGCGGAATCTTGGATTTTGCCGCGGATTTGCGGCATTTTTGTGGAATCTGGCACGCGCTTTGGCGCGTGGCCTCACCTGGTCCGTCCATCTGGGCGCTTGCTTCTGGAAGTATGATCCTGGCTCTCCATATTGGGATTTCGAGATAACTTGATAATCAAGTTACCTAGATTTTGTATTCTCCCAATCTCTTTTAAACGAATTTCCTTCTCATCTTTGGCTTTTATGCTCATCCTGCAAGAGTTTAGGGGTGGGTAGAATTTTATCCTTCCCTCATCTTTGATATTTGCAACTTTAGCCCTTGTATATTGCACTTTGACAATCTGATATTTGCACTTTGACTCTTGGGCTTCAAATATGGGCTTGGATCTGGGCTTTTGGGCTCTTTAAGCTTTATTTATTGTTAAAATAATAATTCGAGGCCTGCACACAATAAATTACAAATTATTAATAAATGTGCAGAATTAAATGAATAAATATGAAAATGTGATGGTAAATATGATGATAAAAATGCACTTTTCACTACCAATCACACCCTCACACTTATCTTTTTGCTCGTCCTCGAGTAAAAACAAAGAAAAAGAAAAAGAAATGAAAAGTTAATCTAACCTAACTCACTTTCGTAGGAATCACGATTGCACTTAGTACGTGCAACAAGCCATTAAACCTCTAGGTTACCCTAGAGGACGAGTGTTGTCTCGTGAGGGTTTTCAGCGGATTGCACCCACAAAATCCATAAAAAGGAAAATATTTGAATTATTATTGAAGTGACTAAGTAGTCTATAAGTTTTAGGATCCTCATTTTTATTCATTCTTTAAACTTAGTCTTAATAAAGTTAATTGTTTTCCATTTTAGGTAAGAATTAAAATTGAATTTCTAATATAGTCTTTTTCGTTACCAAAAATCATATGCATCCTTATGTTTTTACTAGGAATTCCTTAACTTGGACTCTCATGCCTCTTTATATATATTTTTTTCTTTTTTTTTATTTTTTTTAATATGTATAACGCATCTAATTTTCTTTCGTGTAAGCATCAAGGCTTCTTGAGGCCCTCATACCTAACTAATTGATTATTAGATGTGTTAATACATATATTATATTTCTTAGTCTTCTTAGGCTTTCTAATCCACCCATGTAACGAACTTAAAGTCGATGACTCCCAAAACGGTTGGCTTTAGGGCACCAGGTGAGAAAACACCCCGCGGACTCAAATTCGAGTGAACTAGGCCCCAAAACTAAGGACTTTATTTTATTTACTCACCTTTAGGCATGAATACTTATGCTTCTTGAGGCACATGTATCAGCTTAATTGGTGATTTTTTTTTTATTTTTTTATTTTTTATGAGGCACAAGGTCTTTGTCTTAGAATCCTAGATATGCATTTGGTATGCACATTTCATTAAGGTAAAAATCAAGACTAATTATTTATTCAATTTCTCCTCCTATACCTAAATTTTAAACAATTTATTTATTTTGACCAAGTTTTTAGAAATCCTAATCATGATTTTCCTAATCCTTAAAACTAACTTAGGTTTCTTTCAAAAAAAATAAGTCAAAATACTGTCCTTTTTATAACATTTTTTTTAAAATTTTTTTTATTAAAATTTTTTTATTAGCAAATTTTGTTAGTGTCTACTTATGTTAGTATGTTAGTAAAGCCCACCCCCACACTTATCTCATGCATTGTCCTCAATGTATAAATGAATGCATATATGCATGAAACAGAACAAGGGAAGGCGGAAGTTACCTTAGGGTGGTGGTTCCGGAGGTGGTCTAATTGGTCCACGAAATGCGGCCCAATCTAGATAATGTAGTAGTTGGTGAAACCCACCAGAAATTTTCCTTACATAACCCACTAAAATATATGTATAATCAGTTTTTAGTATTTCCACCCCATCAAATTTCCAATTTTCATAATAAATTTCAGAGTTAATTGTCTCAACCTCCTTGTCCCAAAATGGAGTATGAAAAGATGGAATTATTGACTTGGACATTATTGGTGCGGGAACGAATACCGACTCAGGGAAGAAGCTCAAATCAAGTAAGGGCTCAGGAGTCGGGCTAAGTTCAGGAAGTGGGTCCAAGTCAAGAAATAGAAACTCAAGTCCACAATCTTCTTCCCACAATGGAATGTGACCTAATATGGGTGATATCTCTTTACTTCCAATATTAAGGAATTCTAGCTCATCGCCATACAATTCTTCAAAACTAAGGTCAACATCTTCCGTCAGAATTGTACAATCAGTTTCAGAAGTAAAGAGATTGTGAGAATCTAGGTCAAGTTCAATATGATCATCTAAAATGGGTGATTCAATTTCATAATGAATTGGAATAGGATCCAATGTTGACTCGGGAGAAGTGAAATCAGGTGGAGACACTGGAGTCATTATTGGATCAGGAAATAAAATTGAATCATCAAGTGGGAGATCATGATCATATTCATGCTCAAGTTCTATTTCAGGAAAGGAAAAACTTGCCAAATTATCAAGAATTGGAGTTTCGGCAAGTTCAGATGATGGCACTGAAATAGAATCTTGTTGTCCAAAGCAACTTGGTTCGTCGGCTCTAAGAGAGTGGTCAGCGATATCAGAATTTGCCGAACTGTAAGAACGCAAAGATTGAACCATCATATCTAAATCATGCTCGCGAGCTAATCTAGCCTGAGTCATGGCTTCAAGCCTCTTTTGGAATTGGATTTGGAAGAGGAAGTGAGATCGTGATGAAGTTGTGAATCGGTGGACTCACGCATCATCATGTCTAAGATTGATGGTGGTTGTTGCTTGGACTCGTGCATACTCATCATTTCCCCGATAGATGGTTTTCTATTCTGAATGGGTGGATCTGAGTATGAATCTTGGGAAGAATGTGGACTAGATGGATATTGAGGACAATTTGGTTGAGAATTAGACTCGGGGGACTCGAAACCCATGAACTCTGTGACGAGTTGAAATTATTATGGAAATTATAGTCATAAGATGGGGGGTGTGGGTTATAGTCATTCAGATAAGACCATTCCGGCACACTAGGTTGATCAAAATTATGATATGCCGGGTTGGTAATATCCGAAAAATAGTTAGGTGTGTAATATGGATTAAAATTGAAAAAATTATTATATGCCATATCACACCAATACAAACAAAAAAGAAAACAAACAAACAAAAAAGAAAAAAATTCTAACCTAAGTTAGGGGTAGACCTATGACCTAGACGACTCCTAACTGGTTAGACTGTCCACGGGAGGTAGGGTGCAGACTTTGACCACAAGTTAATCAGCCAGGTCAGGGCAAGAGTGGTGGGAGGTTTTCCGTCAAAGACGTTCCTTAATTAAATAACCACCAATCTTCGGGCTTTCGGCCCTCAATCCCCTTCCTAGACACTGATTTGGCAGGAGTCAACTTCCAACACCGTTCCCCCTTAGGATAATCTCCTATTGAGTCCGAGATGTCCCTAGGGCCAACGTCTACTAATTTTTAAGTTAGGCTTGGGTTAGTGAGTGCTTGGATATGATTTTTGGGCCAAGGAAGGGTGATTAAATCCCCACCTTATCTTGTTAATGGGTATGCCCTTAAGATGAATTAGTGCAAGTGTACAAGATAAGTAGATAAGATTCACTCAAAGCAGAAAATCAACCAAGAGATGAGTCCTACTCTACATGCGATGCGTACGTACCTTGCTCCAGCACTCTTCAACAGTAAAATAAAATAATTGAAAAGACACGTGCCTAATATGCAAACGTCTAATCAATTTTAACTTTAACAACAATTAATTTACTGCTGAATTAATTAGCAGTATACAGGTTTATCACAGAACAAAATTAACAGAGCAGAAAACGGTATTTGCAATTTGCAGAAACCTGCAAAAATTTGGATCAGTAGTTCTCTACTGTTGCCGCGGATCCGCGGCTATTGCCGCGTTTTCGCGGTAAACTAGTAGTCTCTGTTGCTCTGCCTTCGAGGGCAGAGGCACAGAGTTGCAATATGTCCACTTCTGCTGTTGTGTTTCTGTTCTCCAAACCTGCAAACATAAAAGAATAAAAGAATTAGTTAAATTTTTTTTTTTTAGAGATAAAAACTTACCGTCCCTCCCCGGCAACGGCGCCAAAATTTTTGATTGAGTTTCCTGCACATAAAATTTGAATATTAGATCTGAGAATTAAAGGTGTGCGAGGTTCTCAATACTAATCCGCGGTAGCAAGGCTATGCGGGTCGTGATCCTCAGGGAGGGACTGCGATGGAAGCGTTAAGCAAGTTTCTCTAAAGTTTTTATCTTTTTTATTAGTTATGATGGTGGTATTTACAATGGGTGGTATTTACAGTGAAGTGGAAGAGAAGAATTTAGGAAGATGTGGATCTAAACTAAAGGATGAAAAGAAAGAAAACACGTACGAACCTCTTCAGCCTGCCTACCGTTTGAACCGTTGCGATGATTTACCTTTTCTTGGAAGACTTGCAAGTATGGCGTATAGGAAGTTAATCGCCATAAGCCATCAAGGGATCTTCGTTGGCTAGGCAGTCTCGAAGCAGTTGGGTCTCATTGTTCACAAGGCATTAGAGAACAAATAGAAGAAAGAAAATAGGAACATAGAAGCACAAGAATAAACAAGAGATGAAAAACATAAAATAATAACAAAAACTAACCTTAAATGGATTTCATTAACAATGGAAGATAAGCGGGCTTATACCGCTGTCACCTCAGTACAAGCGAAGACTCCATCCTCCATGAAAGTTTCCTCCACTCTCAGTTACAAAATTTACAAAATAAAAACAAAAATAAAATCTAACTAAAAACTAAACCCTAGCTTTTGGCCCTTGGCTCTTCGCTGGACGACTCTGTACGTTGCACTGCAGGGGGTATTTATAGGTGCAGAAGGTAGAGGAGTCCCGGATGAAGTTGCCCACGAAAATTGGTTTCTGGATAAGCTCAAAGTGCCACGGAATCTTGGATTTTGCCGCGGATTTGCGGCATTTTTGTGGAATCTGGCCACGCGCTTTGGCGCGTGGCCTCACCTGGTCCGTCCATCTGGGCGCTTACTTCTGGAAGTATGATCCTGGCTCTCCATATTGGGATTTCGAGATAACTTGATAATCAAGTTACCTAGATTTTGTATTCTCCCAATCTCTTTTAAACGAATTTCCTTCTCATCTTTGGCTTTATGCTCATCCTTCAAGAGTTTAGGGGTGGGTAGAATTCTATCCTTCCCTCATCTTTGATATTTGCAACTTTAGCCTTATATATTTGCACTTTGACAATCTGATATTTGCACTTTGACTCTTGGGCTTCAAAATATGGGCTTGGATCTGGGCTTTTGGGCTCTTTAAGCTTTATTTATTGTTAAAATAATAATTCGAGGCCTGCACACAATAAATTACAAATTATTAATAAATGTGCAGAATTAAATGAATAAATATGAAAATGTGATGGTAAATATGATGATAAAAATGCACTTTTCACTACCAATCAATAAGTAATCACTCAAAAAGCAGTAAATCAGCCAAGAGTGCTTCCTAAATATATGCAATGCAAACGTACCTTGTCACCAGCACTCTTCAACAGAATTAAAAAAATTAAGTAGACACGTGCCTATGATGCAAGAGTCTAATTTTTTTTATTTTTTAACGAATAGGTTACTGTTAATTAATTAGCAGTGTGCAGGGTGATCACAGAGAAAAGTTAATAGAGCAGTAAACAAATCTTTCAATTTGCAGCAACCTGCAGAAAACAGAGTGAGTAGTGAACTACACAGGCCGCGGAAACGCGGCTATTGCCGCACAAACGCGGCTCTGTAGTAGGCTCTACTGCTCTGCCTTCGAGGGCAGAGGCACAGAGTTGCTATATGTCCTTTCCTGCTGTTAGTTTTCCTGTTCTCTGATCCAGCAAACAAAAAGAATAAATAAATCAATAATTAGTTTTTTTTCTTTTAGAGAGAAACTTACCGTCCCTCCCCGGCAACAGCGCCAAAATTTTGATTGAGATTTTACCTGCACACAAAATATAGTATTTCAGATTTAAGAATAAGATGTGCAAGGTACTCAATTCTACCGCTATAGCAAGTGGCTATGCGGGTCGTGATCCACAGGGAGGGACTAGCGATGGAAGCTTGTTTAGTAAGTTCTCTAAAGTGTTTGAATTAATTGTTGTTAAAGTCAGGTTAGAAAGAAAGTGGTAGATTAAGAAGATGGAGAAACTAGAAGTAATATTTACAATGATATGATATTTACAATGAAAAAGAAGAAGTGTGAAAAAGATTGGGAATTGGTGATTTACACTAAAAATAAAGAAAGAAAACTAAAAACTAAGGAAAACATACTTACCTCTTCGGCCTGTTTACTTTTGATCCGTTGCAACAGCTTACCTTTCTTCGAAGGCGAACGAAGCATGGAATATGAGATCTTCCTACTCCGATCTATACTACGAAATAAAAAGGGCAAAGTATGCTACCATGGAAGTAGATATTCATCATCATAAACCATCAACGGCACTTGCAAGGAGAAGGCACCTTCGAAGCTCTTGGTTTCACATGGATCCACAACACAAAAGAGAGAAACAAAAATAAAACAAGAATAGAAGAACAAAAATAAACTTTGAGTTGATTCAATTAACAATGGAAGAAAAGATTACTTACACCGATGTCACCTCAGTACAAGCTTGATCTCCTTCCTCTATGAAAGTATCCTCTCCTCTCAGTTATAAAAATTACAAAAAAGAAAATAAAACCTAAATTACAATCTACAAGTTAGCCTAAGAAAAACCCTAAATTTGTCTCTGTACTCGACTGCACTTTTGAGATCTGCCCTTCCTCTGTTGCTATGCAGGGGTATTATAGGAGAAAACCAGAGGATAAGAAGCGTATGAAGATAAGAGGAGCAAAATATCTCTGAATTTGAATTCTTCTTTTATCTCCAAACTTGTTTTGACTATCCATAGAAGTTCAAATCTGTCCTGCAACTTGTTATCATGTTGATCGCCGAATGTGGCTTATCTTCTGACTGAATTGAAAAGTTTGATCAACATAAGAGTTGTAGTACTTGAAGTCTTCTTTCTGGAGCATCTTGAATCATCGGATTTGAATATCTGTAGCAAAAGTTATGATCTGTATACTAAAACTTGTACAGTCTGAATCCAAATTTTTGAAACGAATTTCTATCTTTGCACTCTTCTCCTTTTATCTTTAGCCTTGTCCTGCAAGTAACTAGGGTTGAGTAGAAGTCCATCCTTTTCCTCTTCTTTTAGTAATTAGGAGTTCTTTCTTATCTTCCTTTTCTTCACTTAGATTTTAAATAAGGAGTTTAAAAATCTAAGTTTAGATTAGGTTAGATAATATGAAACTTCTAATTACTACAACTTTTGCACATGGGCTTGCACATGGGCTTTTCGGGCTTCTGGCTTCATTTAGGCTTTATTTCTTTATTTTTTTTATTACTCAAGGCCTGACACATTAAATAATAAAACATTAGTAATTGTGCATAATTAAAAGAATAAATAGGAAAATATGATAGTGAATGTGGTGATAAATATGCACTTTTACTACCTATCACACCCCCACACTTATCTTTTTGCTCGTCCTCGAGTAAAAATCAAAGAGAAAGAGGAAAAAAAAGAAAAATTAATCTACCCTAACTCACTTTCGTAGGAATCACGGTTGCACTTAGCATGTGCAACAAGCCGTTAAACCTCTAGGTTACCCTAGAGGACGAGTGTTGTCTCGTGAGTGTTTTCAGCGGATTACACCCACAAAATCCATAAAAAAGGAAAATATTTGAAATACGTTTGAGAAACTAAGTAGTCTATAAGTTTTTAGGATTATCATTTTTATTCATTCTTAAACTTAGTCTTTATATAGTAAATTGTTATCCTTTTTAGGTAAGGATCAAAACTGAATTTTTGTATAGTCTTTTTCGTTACCAAAAGTCATATGCATCCTTGTGAATCTTTACTAGGAATTCCTTCACTTGGACTCTCATGCCTCTTTATTATTATTTTCTCTCTCTGTTTTTTTAATATGTATAACTCATCTAATTTTCTTTCGTATAAGTATCAAGGCTTCTTGAGGCCCTCATACCTAACTAATTGACTATTAGATGTGTTAGTACATATATAAGTAATTTTCTTAGTTTCTTAGGCTTTCTAATCCACCCTGGTAGCGAACTTAAAGTCGGTGGCTCCCAAACCGGTCGGTTTTAGGGCACCGGGTGAGAAAACACCCCACGGACTTAATGATTCGAGTGAACTAGGCCACGAAACTAAGGACTTTATTTATAAAATATCCTTTAGGCGTGAATACTTATGCTTCTTGAGGCACATGTATCCAGCTTAATTAGTGAATTTCTTTTTTATTTTATATATTTTTTAGTATTATTTTTTATAGGGCACAAGAGTCTTTGTTTTAGAATCCTAGATGTGTAAGTGTATTAGGTATGCACATTTCATTAAGGTAAAAATTAAGACTAATTAATTATTCATTTTTTCCTCCTATACCTAAAAATTCAACAATTTATTTATTTTGACCAAGTTTTTAGAAATCCTAAACATGATTTTCCTAATTCTTAAGACTAACTTAGATTTCTTTCAAAGATAAGTCAAATATTGACCCGTTTTTTTTCAAATTTTTTTTTTTAGTATCTATCTATGTTAGTATCTACCTATGTTAGTATGTTAGTAACCCTCCCCCACACTTATCTCATGCATTGTCCTCAATGTATGAATGAATGCATGTATGCATAAAAAAGAAGAAAGGGAAGGCAGATGTTACCTCAAGGTGGTGGTTCCGGTGGTGGTCTAATTGGTCCACGAAATGTGACCCAATCTACTTTTCGTGGAATTCGGAGGAACCCACCAAAAATCTTTCTTGTATAACCCACTAAAATGATGTCTGTATGAACATTTTTTAAAAATTCCACCCCATCAAATTTCCAAATTTCATAATTATTTTCAGAGTCAATTGTGTCAACCGTCTTGTCCCAAAATGGAGTGTGAAAAGATGGAATGATTGACTTGGACGTCAGAAGTACAGGAACGAATACCGACTCAGGAAAGTAACTTAAATCAAGTAAGGGTTCAGGAGTCGAGCTTGGTTCAAGAAGTGGGTCCAAATCAAGAAGTTGAAACTCAAGTCCACGATCATTTTCCCACAATAGAATGTGACTTAATATTGGTGATTCAAGTTCAGGAATGATAGGTGTGGGAATCAAAACTGACTCTAAAATATTACCTAAGTCGGGTAACAAAACAGTAGTCAATATTGATTCGGGAATTTGAACTTAATCACAGATTTGAGAATCTAGGTCACATTTCTCATTGAGTTCAATGTCATAAAAATGAGAACTTGCCAATTTATCCATGGGACTTTCAAAATTATAAAAAAATGGGTGATTCAATTTCATGATGAATTGGCACAGGATCCAATGTTGACTCGGAGAAAGGATTGAAATCAGGTGGAGATACTAGAGTCATTATTGAATCAAGAAGTAGAATTGAATAACCAAGTTGAGGTTCAGGATCATATTCATGCTCAAGTTCTATTTCAGGAAAGGAATAACTTGCCAAACTATCAATATCATTTTCAAAAATTAGAGTTTGGGCAATTTCAAATGATTGTACTGAATTAGAATCTTGTTGTTCAAACAACGTGGCTCGTCGGCTCTAACAGAATGGTTAGCGAAATCAGAAATAGCCGAACGGTGAGAACGTAAAGTTTGAACCATCATATCTATTTCATGATCACGAGCGATTCTAGCCTGAGTCATGGTTTCAAGCATCTTTTCATAGTCGATTGGTGCATCATTTTGTTGTGATTGGACTTGAAAAGATGAAGTGTTGTTGTGACAATCGTGATGAAATTGTGAGTCGGTCAGATTCTGTGATTGTTGCTTGGACTCACGCATCATCATGTCCAGATTGATGATGATTGTTGCTTGGACTCATGCATACTCATCATTTCCAAGATAGATGGTTTTCTATTATGAACTGGTGGAACTGAGTATGAATCTTGGAAATATTGTGGACAAGGTGGATAAGGAGGACAAGTTGGTTGAAAATTGGACTCGGGGGAGGCGAATCCCATGAACTCTGTGAAGAGTTGAAATTGTTGTGGAAATTATGGTCATAAGATGGGGGGCATGGGTTATATTCATTCGGATAAGACCACTCCGGCACACTAGGTTGGTCAAAGTTATGATATGCCGGGTTGGTAATATCCGAAAAATAAGTTTGTGTGTAATATGGATTAAAATTGGAAAAATTGCTGTTATAAGCCATATCACACAATACAAATAAAAAACAACAAATAAGCAAACAAAGGAAAAACAAAAAAAATTCTAAACTAAGTTAGGGTAGACCTATGACCTAGACGACTCCTAACTGGTTAGACTGTCCACGGAAGGTATAATGCAGACTTTGACCACAAGTTAATCAGCCAGGTCAGGGCAAGATTGGTAGGAGGTTATCCGTCAAAGACGTTCCTTAATTAAATAACCACCAATCTTTGGGCTTTCGGCCCTCAATCCCCTTCCTAGACACTGATTTGGCAAAAGTCAAATTTCAACACCGTTCCCCCTTAGGTATTCTCCTAATTGAGTCTGAGATGTCCCTAGGGCCAACGTCTACTCATTTTTTATTTAGGGTTAGGGTTGTGAGTGCAACGGAGATGATTTGTGGCCAAGGAAGGGTGATGAAATCCCCCTTATGTTATTTATGGGTTATGCCCTTAAATTTTTTTGTGTACGTGTAAAGCAGTAGATAAGTAATCACTCAAAAGCAGTAAATCAGCCAAGAGTTTCCTAATCTATATACAATGCAAACGTATCTTGTCGCCAGCACTCTTCAACAGAATTAAAAAAAATTAAATAGACACGTGCCTATGATGCAAGAGTCTAATTTTTTTCTTCAACGAATAGGTTACTGTTAATTAATTAGCAGTGTGCAGGGTGATCACAGAGAAAAGTTAACAGAGCAGTAAACAAATCTTTCAATTTGCAGCAACCTGCAGAAAATAGAGTGAGTAGTGAACTACATAGGCCGCGAAAACGCGGCTATTGTCGCACAAACGCGGCTCTGTAGTAGGCTCTGCTGCTCTGCCTTCGAGGGCAGAGGCACAGAGTTGATATATGTCCTTTGCTGCTTTTAGTTTTCCTGTTTTCTGATCCTGCAAACAAAAAGAATAAATAAATCAATAATTAGTTTTTTTTTTAGAGAGAAACTTACCGTCCCTCCCCGGCAACGGCGCCAAAATTTGATTGAGATTTAACCTGCACACAAAATATAGTATTTCAGATTTAAGAATAGAACATGCAAGGTACTCAATTCTACCGCTATAGCAAGTGGCTATGCGGGTCGTGATCCATAGGGAGGGACTAGCGATGGAAGCTTGTTTAATAAGTTCTCTAAAGTGTTTGAATTAATAGTTGTTAAAGTCAGGTTAGAAAGAAAGTGGTAGATTAAGAAGATGGAGAAACTAGAAGTAATATTTACAATGATATGATATTTACAATGAAATAGAAGAAGTGTGAAAAAGATTGGGAATTTGGTGATTTTCACTAAAAATAAAAGAAAGAAAACTAAAAACTAAAGAAAACATACTTACCTCTTCGGCCTGTTTACTTTTGATCCGTTGCAACGGCTTACCTTTCTTTGAAGGCGAACGAAGCATGGAATATGAGATCTTCCCTACTCCCGATCTATACTACGAAATAAAAAGGGCAAACTATGCTACCATGGAAGTAGATATTCATCATCATAAACCATCAACGGCACTTACAAGGAGAAGGCACCTTCGAAGCTCTTGGTTTCACATGGATCCACAAACACAAAAGAGAGAAACAAAAACAAAACAAGAATAGAAGAACAAAAATAAACTTTGAGTTGATTCAATTAACAATGGAAGAAAAGATTACTTACACCGATGTCACCTCGGTACAAGCTTGATCTCCTTCCTCCATGAAAGTATCCTCTCCTCTCAGTTACAAAAATTACAAAAAAGAAAAATAAAACCTAAATTACAATCTACATGTTAGCCTAAGAAAAAATCCTAAATTTGTCTCTGTACTCGACTGCACTTTTGAGATCTGCCCTTCCTCTGTTGCTATGCAGGGGTATTTATAGGAGAAAACCAGAGGATAAGAAGCGTATGAAGATAAGAGGAGCAAAATATCTCTGAATTTGAATTCTTCTTTTATCTCCAAACTTGTTTTGACTTATCCATAGAAGTTCAAATCTGTCTTGCAACTTGTTATCATGTTTATAGACAAATATGGCTTATCTGCTGACTGAATTGGAAAGTTTGATCAACATAAGAGTTGTAGTACTTCAAGTCTTCTTTCTGAAGCATCTTGAATCATCGGATTTGAATATCTGTAGCAAAAGTTATGATCTGAATACTAAAACATATACAGTCTGAATCCGAATTTTTTGAAACGAATTTCTATCTTTGCACTCTTCTCCTTTTATCTTTAGCCTTGTCCTGCAAGTAACTAGGGTTGAGTAGAAGTCCATCCTTTTCCTCTTCTTTTAGTAATTAGGAGTTCTTTCTTATCTTCCTTTTCTTCACTTAGATTTTAAATAAGGAATTTAAAAATCTATGTTTAGATTAGGTTAGTTAATATGAAACTTCTAAATTACTATAACTTTTGCACATGGGCTTGCACATGAGCTTTTTGGGCTTCTGGGCTTCATTTAGGCTTTATTTCTTTATTTTTTTATTACTCAAGGCCTGCACACATTAAATAATAAAACATTAGTAATAGTGCATAATTAAAAGAATAAATAGGGAAATATGACAGTGAATGTGGTGATAAATATGCACTTTTTACTACCTATCAAACACCTACTAAGATGTTGATCAAATATCTGAGACTAAATAAATACAAGATCATTAGTACTATAACTACATGAGTTAATCATCATCAAAATTAGAGTGATGGGCCTTTGGGCCAACATGAATATAATCATGAACCTCAACTTGGTAATTCAATTCTACTTCCTGATTAAATAATGACTCCGGTGTCTTCATCTAATTTCAAACCTTCTCCAGGGTCCACATTGGATCCTGTGCCTGTCAATCGGGAATTGAATCACCTATCTTTTATAATCATCATATTGAACTTGATCAATTTCATACTTTTGAAAGTCCTATTGACAAATTGGCAAGTTCTTATTTTTTGAAATTGAACTCAATGAAGAATGTGACCTTGAGTCTCAAATTTGTGATCCAGTTTAAATTTCTGAATCAATATTGACTTCTGTATTGATACCTGATTTGAGCAATATTTTAGAGTCAGTTTTGATTCTCATATTTGTCATTCTTGAACTTGAATCACCAATCTTAGAAAGTCACATTCCATTGTGGGGAAATGAATGTGGACTTGAGTTTCAACTTCTTGATTTGGACCCACTTTCTGAACAAATTTTGACTCCTGAACCTTTACTTGACTTCAGTTATTTTCCTTAGTTGATTGTAGTTCATACCCTTCCTGATTTCAGATCAATCATTCCGTCTTTTCATACTCCATTTTGGAACAGAGGTATTGATAATAATGACTCTGAAATTAGTTTGAAATTTTAGAAATTAGATGGGGTAAAATTCTCAGTAAAAATCATTCACATATACATCATTTTAGTGGTTATATTAGAGAGGTTTCTGGTGGGTTCCTTCGAACTCCCCGCATTTTGTGGACCAATCAGACTACCACCAGAACCACCACCTTAAGGTAATATTTTCCTTCCCTTTATTCTTTTTCATGCATCTATGCATTAATTCATACATTGAGGATTATGCGTGAGATAGGTGTGAGGGAGGGTTCTAACATAACTTAGGTTTTCTTTATATTATTAATTTTTTTTAACATTTTCTTTAATTTTAAAAACTTTTTGAAAATAGAAATAATATTTTGACATTTTTTTGTAAGAAATTAAGTTAATTTTAAGGAATAAGAGAAGCATAATTAGGATTTCTTATACTTGGTCAAAACAAGATTATTTGTTTGATTTCTAAAGTTAGAAAATTTGAAAAAGTAATTTAGTCTTGACTTTTACCTTGATGAAATATGCATGCTTGATACACTTACACACTTAGGGTTCAAAAACAAAGATTCTTATGCCTTATTTAAAAAAAAAGAAAAAACAAGAAAAGAATATATATATATATATGAAAAATTCTCTGATTACGTTGGGTATTTGTGCCTCATAAAGCATAAGTATTCACGCTTAAAAGCAGTTCATATAATAAAATCCTTAGTTTTGTAACCTTGTTTGCTAGAGTTCTTAAGTCCTTGTGGTGTTTTCCCACCCGGTGCCCTAAGACCGTTCGGTTTGGGAGTCACCGATTAAAGGCTCGTTACATAGGCAGATTAGAAAGCCTAATAAAACTAAAGATAAAACCACCAAAATAAATAAATAAATAAATAAATAAGGCATAAGAGTTAGAGTTAATAGTCAAAATTTCATGGTCACGAAGGTGGATTGACTTAGGGTAAAGTAATAGACTAAATGAGAAGTACAATTTGACTCCTTACTCTTATTGATAATAAATTTTTGAATAGAGACTAAGTTTAGGAATGAAAATTCAGTTTTCCTATAACTTATAGATTACTTGAACTCTTACAAAAAATTTCAAATATTCTTCTCTTTCAAAATGTATTTTTAAAATGCTAACACTTTGTTTATCTTTCTTTATGGATTTTGTGGGTGTAATCTACTGAAAATCCTCACGAGACAAAACTCGTCCTCTAGGGGTAACTTAGAGATTTAACGGTCCGTTGCATATGCTCAGTTCAATCGCGTGACCTGCGAAAGTGGTTTAATAATTTTTTAGGTTTAAATTTTGATATTTTGCTCTAGGACAAGCAAAAGATAGGTGTGGGAGTGTGATTGCACATATTTATTGTATATTCTTTATTACATTTCTACATTTATCATGTATTAAATCTGCTAAATTTCTTGTCTTAAATGTCTATTTTGCAGAAGATAATCATGGGGAGAAAGAGGATAAGATCAATAAAATATCAGTTAAATTCAGATTTAACTAGATCTATTTGGTTAGAGGAGGATGGTCCCAAATCCTATTGGTTAAATTCAGTTTTTGGTGAATCAAGTAGTTAAAGCTAAAGATCAACTGAGGATAACATTAAATACAGAGTCAAATTCAAAATCTAAAGGGATAAATGGATAGAGAGAAGATCAACGGAAGAGATGAAGCAATTTTGACTTAGATTCTGACTGGATATATTTTAATATTTGAATAATAACTTTCGCTATTGAAACTTGAATCTGATTATTCAAGATGATCCAGAAAGAAGATTTAAAGAGCGACAACTATTAAGTTCATCACTATCTCTAATTCTGTCATTTGATAAGTTATATTCAGCAATCAACATGCCAGAAAGCTACAGATCAGAACTGTATATCTACATCAAATTAAGTTTGGATATAAGAGGAGGATTCAAATTCAGAAATAACCAGCTTCCCCTATCTTCATACTCCTCTACCCTCTGCATTTCCTTTATAAATACCTGCAATCTCAAAGGCAAATGGAAGGATGATGCAAAGATAGATTTTAGGCCAGTTTTTCATTCTTTTTAGTGTAGATTTTTATTTTTCTTTTTATGTAATTTTAGTTTTATTTATGTAATTCAGAGGAGATCAAAGTTTCATAGAAGAATGAGAGTGAAACTTGTGCTGAGAGTGACACCGGTGTAAGTTGTTCTTCTTTTTTCTTTTTGTTACAACATCGAATCTATAGTTACATTTTCATGTTCTTCTTTGTTTTTTGTATTATTCTCCTTCTTTGCTACTTCTCTTCTTTTGTACCAATTGCTATCCAAATGAGGCTTATAGCATCAAAAGAGCCTTGCCTTTGCGAGTGCCACCAATAGCTCATGACGATGGATTTTAGTCTCAATCTGTATCATTTCATACTTGTATTGTCTTGATGATGTAACGTGAAAGAGACGAGAATCAACTCTTATGGGCTATGTGCTGATTGCCTCCACTTTAAGGTAACATTGTCGCCACAGATTCAAGGTAAGTATTTGACCAGAAGAGGTAAGTAAGTATTTCTTTTAGTTTTCTTTCTTTTAAATTTTAGTTTAGATCACCAACACCATCAACACCCAACTCTTTTATCATTCTTTTCAATTTCTTTATATATATTTATTTTCTATTTTCTCCACCTTCTCAATCTACCACTTTCTTATTAACTTAACTATCACTCCATTTTTCTCTTTTTTTAAGAAACTAAAGAAGATATTTAACCATTGAATGTAACTTAAAAGAGAACTTGCTAAAAAGTCTTTCATCACTAATCCCTCCTTGTGGATCATAACCCGCATAGCCACTTGCTATTGCAGTAGAATTGAGTATTTGCACTCTTATTTTAAGTTCTAAAATTCTGTATTTTTGTATGCAGGTAAAACCTTAATCATTTATGAACTTAATTATGAAGCAAGGAGAAATGAAAGAGGTATGATTCAAATTAATATCTAATTATTATTACTCAGAATATTATAAAATATATGAGTATTACATATAAATATGATATGGGATGTGAGCTGGCCTCATTAGTATAGGTTAGGAAAATTAAGAATAATTTTGAGGGAATAAAAAAAAGGATACTAAGAAGAATTATATTTTGTAGTGATTGATTGTAATCATCATTTTTTTGGATACAAATAACCGATTAAAAGAGTGTGGGAGACCCGCAAAACTGATGAGTGCGGTTATTTACACCACAAAGGTGAAGAGTTCACTCAATAATAATCTCACATATCACAATATTAATTACATTATTTAATACTACAATTATCTATATTAGTATAAATAATTAATTTCATTATTTAATATGTTATAATAATATGTTACAACTTATATTTGAATATATTTTTTTTTATAAATATGTTTCCTTGTAATATCCCAATATTAATTATATTACTTACTACTATAATTATAGTTAATAGTATAAATAATTAATTACATTATTTAATATGTTATAATAATATGTTCTAACTTATATTTGAATATGTATGTGTGTAGTTAATATTATAACATATTAATTATAATATAATATTATAATTTTTGAAAAAATTGTGGACGAAATTGTTGACATCTAACATATTATTATAGCATATTATAATATATTATCTATTAATATTACATATATGAAAGATTTTTAATATATCATGTTATATATTATTTACATTATAATTGTATGTACATTATATTATATGTTTATAATATTAATATATAGTTATATATTGAAATATTATAATAACATAATATTATATTATTTAGTACTATTAATAAATTATTACTCTAAATATTTAATTATATCATAATATACTTTTATACTTTTGTAATATTGTAAAATTATGAAAAATTTCGCAACAGCCACTACTTTGCTTCATAATTAAACAAACTTAACTTCATAATTTTATTCATTATAGCCTCATCAACGTCAGCATAAATTGATTCCTTCGAAACACTACTTTTTATATATTTTTATTTGCTCTTTTATTCTTCCTTATTACCCCCCCCCAATTTTGCTCTCCCCTCAATTCTGACCTCGACACAGAGTCAATCGCGGGTCGACCTGCACAGTTAGGTCATCGTGGGGATTGAAAGGGGCGGGGGGCAGAGCCCCTGGACCAAATTTTTTTTGGGATCGACCTTTTACAGATCTTATTTGCTCGTGCTCACAACGAGTTCTATTTGAGTTTGTAATCGATGTGGTATTTAGATCTGAAAAAATTGGGGATCATTCATATCAGTGAATGAGGGTCTGCTGATGATAGTGATGTTGATATAAGAATTGCGACTCATGATCGTTATCCTATGTGAGGACTGTGACTATGGTCGCAGTTCATTATTACAAGACTGCGACTATAGTCTCCTTTTGTTAATTGAAAAGTAGGGCATTCTGTAAAGAGTGTGATCATTGTTGCAGTCCCAATATAGGCTGAAAATTTGTGCTTTGTGAGAACTGTGTGTTGACTCAAGGGTACAATAACTCTTTGTTTTGATGATTCTGAAACTTTGTGGTACTAATTATCTTAAAAGTATTTTTAGTACAGAGGTTTTTCAAGAGTGAGAGTTCAACTTCAATGGAAATTCAAGTATCGGACCGCTTGGAGAAGTCCACTTGAAGACTTTGATGGATGAATGTACTCTTTTAGTATGTAAGATTTTTAGTTTGTTAAAGTTTGATGTAGAATATTGATGCTCCTGATATCACACACACACACATCAATTTTATAGCTTGTGTTTTTGAAAATGTCTAGAAAAACACCAAAATACATCTTGTTTTTTAAATATATATATACAAAATATTTCAAGTTATTTATGTTTTACAAAAGATTTATAAATCTCTATAATTTAATTAATGTATGAAAGATTTCACAAGTATTTTTATAAGCAAAGAAATATAATTTTTGGGCTTCTGCCAGTGGACCGCAGGATAGAGCAAAAGCGCTATCAGTCGACCAGACATGCACAAACCTGTGCATGGGCCTTTAACTCTGAGCCTGGTCGACCGTAGCACTGAGTCTTCAGAACTCGTTCTAGACCATATCACTGAGTCTTCAAAACATGTTGATAATAATATTTTAATTATTCAAATTTATGTTGATGATATAATTTTTGGCTTTACTAATGAAAAACTGTGAAAAGATTTTGAATATTGTATGAACAATGAGTTTGAAATGAGTATATGATGGGAGAGCTCAAGTACTTACTTAGACTCCAAATCAAGTAAAAGAGCAATAGAATCTTCGTAAATCAAGCCAAGTACATCAAAGAACTAATTAAGAAATTGTTGACCCATTGGTTCATCTCTTCAGTTTGAGATGATTAACTCATGTAGTTATTATACTAATGATCATAAAAGAGTTTAAGTTACAGGTTTATCAAGATCATGGTATACATATTTAGCTTCAATCAAAAGCTCAAAGTCAAGTTTTCGAAGCTTACACAAGGTTGATTCAAGAGCTCAAGCATAAAGAACACACCATATACTTGTTGGATCTCTTATTTTGATCTCTTATTTTGATATTTGATGATAATAATATAAAGTGTGTGTACTAAACATCTTATGTAGTATTCGAAGGTACACTATCTACTTATCATGATCATATACTGATATATCAAGGCTCAAGTGAAAATTCAAGATGATTTATAGAAGATTTATTGAAGACATATAACATTTATGATATTGTAAATTTATTTTTTCGTGTCTTTGTAGTTGTTGTAAAAGCCTTGAATCCACACACACCCCTAGTAGATATCCATATCAAGATAAACCCATTTTAGCTCATGTTTGCATTAACATACATGTATTAGTCGACCTATTCCTTCTTCAGTCAACTAATGCTTCTTACAGAGCCTAAACATCTTCCGACACCTTTTTCACTCGACTTTTAACTTCTTCCAGTCAACTAATGCTTCTTACAGAGCCTAAACATCTTCCGACACCTTTTTCACTCGACTTATAACTTCTTCCAGTCAACTGATGGTTGAATAACAGAAACTAGAATTTCTCAATGTGACTTGATCAGTCGCCTGATGGTTTGGACCAGTCGACTGATAGTTCACAGATCCTATATTCCAGTGAACCTACTTTATTTCAGTCGACTAAGTTGTCTAAACGACATATTTCAGTCGATTGATGCTTCTTCCAGTCAACTGATTTGGAAATTTATAGTTGTTGTTATTATGGTTTATTGATACCTATTTTCTCTTTTTTAACAGCTATATTCTTGAATTTTTGAATCGTTCAATAACAGATTTTCGGTTACCAATTACTCTATAAATAGCTAGGGATTTTTGGACTTTCATATTACAATTTATCCAAGTTCTTGACATTAAAAGTTCTAAATTTCTGTCAAGAAAATAAATACTTTCTCATTTTGTCTAAATCCACTTCCAAATGACTTGTTAGGTAGAAGTAGAAGAGAAATCCTATAAGCTACTGTAAAGAACCACTTGCACTTCACATTCAAGTCTTATATATTGAAAGTTGTAATCGGTAAAAGGTAAAGCTCTTCATGGTGTAGAGAAGAGGTGTACAAAATTGGCAAGACTGTTGTCAATTAGTGTATATGTGTTGATTTTGTAGTTCTCAAAATCAAGGTTAAGAAAAATCTCAAGGGCGGTTGCTTGGAGACTGGATGTAGGTCTGGAGGACCGAACTAGGATAAAATCTTTATGTTTGCGATTATATTTTTGATTTATTTCTATTATTGATACTTATTTCAAGTTCTAATCTTTTTGTATATGTTTATTATAATACTATTCACTTCTTCGCTAGTATTGTAGTTTCCATATACAAGATCCCACAATACTCAAGTAAGAGTCAAGCTCGAATAATCAAGTCTGGATGCGTTGAAGCATTTCAAGTTTAGGATTTTTTCATATGTAAGATTTAGTTTTGTCAAAATCTTGTTTAGAGATTGGAAGGCTCAATACACACACACACACACAAAGTTGATTTCAAGATTATTGCAAAAGATTAAAAGAATTTTTGTTTTGAATTTCGTTTGTGATAGATTTAGTTTTGAGAAAACTAATTTTCAAAAAATTATTTCAAAGGATTTTGGTTGAAAAATGGGACTTCAAGAGTTTATATGTCATGTCGATCCTTGATCGCATGAGATTTATCAAATAATTTATATAAACTTAATTTTGGTAAAATTTATCAAGTATAGTTAAATGTATTTTCAAAATAGTTTTTAAATACAAGATTATTGGAGTTTTGGTTGGCTCGGTCGACCGACCAGTCAATCGCCTGCAGAGCTAGTTATTTTTTTATCTGCCGGTCAATCATCCAGATATGCACAGGCTTCTACAAGTATCATACTGTGCATGTTGGTCGACTAACCGATCAAATACAGAATAGTAGTGCTTTCTTTTTGTTGAGATCGGTCGACCGACCAATCGAAAGACTGAGTTGCAGGAGCTCTCTATTTGAGCTCGGTTGACCGAGCGCTCGACAGATGTCCACAATAGTTATTTTTTTCTAGTCATTGGTCGGTCGACCAATAGTGTGTTTACCCGATTTTTGCCTCAAATGGCTATAATTTGATTTAGAATTTTCTGATTAATCTCCAAATGGCTATTTTAAGTTTTCTAGTGTATTTTGGTTCTCTATAAATTGGGGGTACTGTAGAAAATCTTAATGAGAAATGTTAAATACTTCTTGAATATTTTCTTATTTGTTTGAAAAGATTTCTCAAAAGAAAATAGTTTTCCAAATTTAGAGCTATTATTCCAAATCTTCTCTCTTTGTTTTGAGTTACACTTCAAATCTTCGACAAGCTTTCTTACCTACACAATCTAGAACTTCCATTCTCTACTCCAAGGGATTGTGTTGTTGAGCATTTGAGGTCTTGAAGAGATCATCGTTTCTTGTATTCTTAAAGGTTTTGAGGTTGCAGCCTCAGTAAAGCTTATGGGCTTAAATTATTGTTCTGGATCTTGCAGGATCAGACATTGGCTGTAAAAGAGTCAAGTCTAGTGAAAATTCCTTATTGCGGTGAAGGCGGAGACGTTGAGCAAGTGGCTCAAACCTCGAAACATATCTTAGTATTTGCATTTGAATTTTCTCTCAACTCTACTCTTTTTACTTGCTTGTGCTAATACTTGCTTATTGCTTTACATATTGTGTTATCTAATTCTTTTTAATTTCACATTGTTTGCCATAATTTGTCATTAGTGTTAGCCATCACCTATTCACCCCCCTCTAGGTGATTTTAACTGGTATCATAGCTTGGTTCTCTTCTTTCAGGCTTAATATCCTAGAGTAAAAGATCCATTATTTGCTAATTATATTATTTGTTCACACACTATTATGTCATCACATGATTTTTTTAGCATCAAGTCCCCACCCAAATTTGATAGTGTTAACTTCCCTATTTGAGAAGTGCAGATGACTTTATTCCTAACGTGTTTGTGTTATAGAGTAGCCAAGTTCATGACAAAAGAGTGTATTGAACCCCACACTGATGAGGACACTTTGTCTGAATCCACTGCTAAGGACTATGAGCCCAATGCTAGAGCATAATATGCACTTATACAAGCACTCAATGATGATTTGTCAAGCATGATTAATTGCAAGGCCGCATATGAAGTATGGAATAATTTGATCATTAAGGGTACATCTAAAGTAAAAAGATCAAAATTGATTTACTTCATTCATAATATGAGAATTTCTATATGAATGAAAGCGAATCTATTGATGAGATATTGACTCGATTTACTAAGATTACTAACGGTTTCTTCTTTAGGTGATGCTGTCGATAACGATCAAAAAATAAGGAAGGTGATTAGAGCTCTTCCCAAATCTTGGGAAGTAAAAGCTACAACCTTAAAGAAGCTTAATGATAGGAAGGAGAAGGACTTCTCCGGCTTCATTGAAAATCTCTAGACGCATGAGATGGAAATAAAGTTCTAGAAGAAAGAGAACCTCCAAAGAAGAAGACAATTGCATTTAGAGCCTCTCAACCATACCAGAGGATGATGACTCTATAGATGAGGAAGAAGAAGACGAGTTTGCTATGCTCATGAGAAAAGTCAAAAATTATTCTACTAAAGGAAAGAATGAGCAACTTTCGGAGATCAAGAATATAAGAAAAAGGGACTAAAGAAAAGAGGATATAGGTCCGTTTTTATAATTGTAAGAAGTCAAGATATCTTATCGCGGTTTGCTCGTCTCTCAAAGCAACCTCCTCTAAGGAACAAACAAGAAAAAGGCTTTGAAAGCTTCTTGGGTTGATTCCGAGAGTGAATCCGATGAAGAAGTAGACACCGCCAATGTATGATTCATAGCCCATGGGGATGACCCCACTAAGGTATCGCTTGAGACTACTCTACATGATGATGAATTGACTGTGGATGAGCTTGCCACTTTCGTTGAAGAATTACATAGATATGAGTTTTCAAAAGAACAATACAAGAAATTGTAAAAAGAAAATGAATTTTTGAAATATAAGTTAGACATTGTTTTCAAGAAAAAAGAGGATTTATTCATTTGTTTTGAAAATGCCAAAAAGGATTTTGATTCCCACAAACCTATTTGCACGGGGAAAAGCCCTAAAATTATTTTTGACAAAATGAATTTGTTTGCATTAAAAAAAGAATTGATGGTTTGGATTTGACTTTGAAAAGGTGTCCTTTTGATATGAAAAGGATTGATTCTATGTTTCCAAAGGGAAAAACCCAAGAGAAACATACACCTTACGTACACACCAAGCATGTACACAAAGTACAACATGCTTATATGTATGGTAAGGTGTACACTTGTATACATTATGGTCGCAAAGACCATCTTGCGCAATATTGTTGTAATAGATTGAAAGTAAAGAATAAAAAGTTTGGATACGGGAGAATACTAACCCTCAAGAACTCAAGAAGATATGAGTATTAAAGAACACTCTGATTTTACATGATGTAGGTGTGTCCTCCTCCAAAACTTAGGGGAGTTGGTGCCTTGATGGTGAGTGCATTTGGAGCTTGAAGGACAAACCCATCTGATACATCACTATCAAGAAAGCAAGGTGAAGAACACTACCCTTTGAAATAGAGATTACTAGCTAAGGCTGTATCGGTGACATCTCCACTTATTTGTGTACATATTAATTGCATATACATGATGATTTGTCTAGACTTTATATATATATTTCATGCTTAGTAATGATGAGTTGATTGACTATTTTCATGAATGTGTACTTGCTCGCGTTTAGACAATTTTGATGATTTTTATATATCTTGATAGCATGTGTTGAATTCATTTTATTTATATTGAATGCATACCATGATGATAACCTAGACTCTATATATATTCACCATGTTTAATGTCTATGAGTTGTGTTAGTTATCATATTTGCTTGTATTTTGATATAAATATACATATGTGGATTTTTGATAATTTTTTAATGATATAAAAATTAAGAAAGCAATTGTGCACCACAACTCATTATCTGGAGGAACTATGAGGAAAAGTTCAAAGCCCATCAAGGGTATACTGCTTCATTTCTTGAAATTTTTGCTTAATATATGTTTTAGATAAGATAATTTAGTAAAAATGATTTTTTAAGATTATGCAAAAATATTTTGACATAAAAGTCATATTTTTTACGCTCATGTAAATGATTTACAATGATTTATTCATATTGATATTTCATCAAATATGATATCAAAATATTTTACCTTTCACAATCTGTTTTTTGAAACCAAAGTCTTTTATATGTAAAAAATAAAAAAAATTTATCGCTGGGCTGACCCGATCTAATGACCAGTCATTGAGGGTCTGAGTAAACCTATGTCGGTCGATTGAGCAGGAGATCAAGGATTTTACTACAGCCTCTGTATTTCTCTCTTGGTCGACCGCTCAGTCGACCGATAGTACTACAAAATTTGCAGTTACTGAGGTCGGTCAACCGCCCGATTAACCGAGCCTCGGCAAAGCCTATATTAACTACCCTTCAAAACCTAGATCCCCAATTTTCCCATCTTCTCTCTGTAAGTATACCTAGAGGGGGGGTGAATAGGTGTACCGCTAATCTAATTAACTAAATGTGAAAATTAAAACTAATTTGCAACAACACTTAGTGCAACCAACGAGTGTAGTCGAATTCCCCGTGAAGGGCTCTGGACTAACTCCTCTTGATTCCTCTGAATAAGAGTTGAGGCGCTATATGAAGCTCTCGTGGTTAAGCACGAGTGAGGCACACAAGCAAACACAACCAAGCATATAGATATAGGAACTATGAATCAATGTAAGGCACAACACAAGTATATAAGATATGACAATATGAATAGATGCAATGGCACAAATAAAGAGAGAGAGAA
This sequence comes from Agave tequilana, assembly GCA_038442645.1. Taxonomy (NCBI): domain Eukaryota; kingdom Viridiplantae; phylum Streptophyta; class Magnoliopsida; order Asparagales; family Asparagaceae; genus Agave; species Agave tequilana. The sequence goes on along the minus strand of JAVJIF010029405.1, from coordinate 4,241 downwards.
TTGAGAGTCAATCGATCAAACACAAACAACAAGATGTGTTTCGAAGTTCGAGCACTGAGCTCTACGTCCCCGCCTTCACCGAGAAGGATTTCCGATCCACTAGGAGTACCGAACTCCTCTCTCAACCAATACAACCTCCACCGAGGCAATACAAATGGTCTACCGAAGACCGGAGTACCAAACTTCACAAACCAACCAATACAACCCCACCAAGGCCACAAACACCACAATCCACCTCTACCGAAGAGGGATACAAATCCACCACCAACTCCACCTCACCAAGAGGGAGTGAACCAACACCTCAAATCAACCTCTACCAAAGAGGGATACACAATGAAGGGGTTTACAACTTGGTGGTATGTCTCACCACAAACACTTTCCTTTTTCCACACAAATGATCCTAAATAGATAGGATAGGATGATATAGCTGAATTGGAAATCAAGGTGTTTTGGAAATCAAATAACAAATAAAAATCCTTGGGAAACACTTGCAATATGATAGAAATGAAGATCTAAAGCAATATCCCAAAAACCTATTTTTCTTTAAATTTTTCAAACCCTTGAAAACAATAAAGATGAAATCTTTTTGATCTAAAACACTTTTGAAAACTTGATTTAAACACTAGAGAATAGGCAAATTTTTCTTCTTCAAAACTTGTCAAAATCCCAAAGAAAGGGGCTTAAATAGCCCTCTACAAAAACTAGCCGTTGGGACAGTTTGTCAGTCCTGGCGGCTGGCGGTCGACCGGCCGGTCGACCGCCAACGGTCATATTTATGACCGTTGGAAGAAGCCGGTCGACCGCCCGGTCGACCGTACAAAACCAGAGAGCAAAGCTCTCTGGCCCGGTCGACCGCCCGGTCGACCGCCCAAGTGCCTGTCCAATGTGCACAGCTTGTGCACGTCGGTCGACCGCCCGGTCGACCGACTCTGGGTACGGTCGACTGGTCGGTCGACCGCCAAAGCCTGGCAAGCTGGGTTTTGGGTCAGAAAACTGGGTTTAAAATAAATCTAATATATCCCATAAAACTTCTAAAATCCACAAAAATAGTTTCTAACATAATATATGTTATATAAACATGTGATAAAAATTTCAACACAATTATCAAACATTTTGAACCATTTTTGTGTTATGGAAAAATTACCGAAAACCAAAACCTGTATTTTTCCAAACTTTGATTTTTCAAATAAACTTTGTCCAACACTTATCCAAATACAAAAAATGATACTTAAACATTATAGAGCATGATGCATAAGGACATAGGTCCAATATACATGAAACATATACATATCATAGTTTTTGTCTTTAATTCCAAAATAATGTTTTGTTAAAAAAACCAAAACACCAAACCTCATGAATAGGCATATCAAAATAAGTTTGTCTAAGAAGTTGAAGCATGCATGCATATGAACAAGTCTAATATACATAAAACCAAGTAAACTAATTTCGAATCTATCTATTCATGAAAACCAATATCGGTTAAACCAAAAACCAAAAAACCGAATCCAAAACATGAAACGTGTGTGTATTGTGAACTTGAGCATATCACACTATCTAATCTTTACACAAGGATCTAAACATAAAACTAAACTAGGATACCTAAGTCTTCTTGACGATCTCCATCTTCAAGTTGACTCGATCCAAAACTCCGTGATCCACCGAGCTTGACTCCAACGAGTGCTATGTATGATCTTGTTGCTCGGGCTCTGGAATCACCATGTGAAAGCTTCCAAACTCCTTGTTGAAGCTAATCACCAACTAATATCTTGATTAATGATCTGAAACTAAACATCACAAGATTATTAGTAAACATAACTAATGAGTTAATCATCATCAAAACTGGAGTGAAGGCCACTGGGCCAACAATCTCCCCCTTTTTGATGATGACAAAACTCATGGAGTTATATATGCATGGATTAAAGTTAAGCTTCAAAGAAGCTCCCCCTTAACTCATGTATAGCAAATAAACAATAAGATATGAAAATGAAGCACATAAACAAGTATGCAAATACATGATGCCAAACAGGCATACAAGCATAAAACTCATCAAATTCTTATCTCCTTGTATTTGCAAAACAAAACAAAAAATATATGCATAAACATAGATCCTTAAAACATGCATATATATACCAAATACTTCTCCCCCTTTTTGTCAATCATCAACAAGGGATCAAAGTAAAAACAAATCAATAAATTCTTCTCCCTCTTTTTGTTCAAAACAAAGAATTAACTAAGGGGTCAAACAAACAAATCAATAAATAGATATATGCGATATACATTCATGAAGAGGAAGACGCTAAGTTAACTTTGTTGGCCCGGAAGCCTTCCTCTCTAGTTTTGATGATGATTAACTCATGTAGTTATGTTTACTAATATCTTGTGTTGCTTAATTTTCAGATCATTAACCAATATATTAGTTGGTGATTAGCTTCAACAAGGAGTTTGGAAGCTTTCACATGGTGATTCCAGTGCCCGAGCATCAAGATCATACCTTTGCACTCGGTGGATCACGTTTGGGATCGAGTCGGCTTGAAGATTGAAGATCGTCAAGAAGGCTTAGGTATCATAGTTTTAGTTTAGTGTGTTTAGATCCATTTGTAAAGATTAGATAGTTGATATGCTCAAGTGCACAACACACACGTTTTATGTTTGGATATTGGTTTTTCGTTTTTGGCTTAACCAATATTTGTTTTCATGAATAGTTGATCAAAACAAGTTTAATTGGTTTATATAGTAGTTTCATTCTATACATGCATGCTTAACTTTTAAACAAACTTATTTGACTTTCCTATTCATGTATTGAAAAATCCAAGTTTGATAAAATACAAGTTTTGGTTTTTGGTAAAAATGATAAGACACAAAAAGTTCAAATTGCTTGATATTTGAGTTGACATTTTTATCACATGTTTATATATCAATGCAAAATGTTAAAACTATTTTTGGGGATTTTTATATATTTTACAAGATTTATTAAAATATTTTTAACATGATTTTCTGACCCAGAAACTGGCTGCCAGGCTTTGACGGTCGACCGGCCAAGTCTACCGTAAGCCAGAGACGGTCGACCGGTCGATCGACCGACGTGCACAAGTCTGTGCACGTCTGGCCAGGCAATGGGCCGGTCGACCAGGCGGTCGACCGGGCGATCGACCGGACCAGAGAGCTTTGCTCTCTGTATCTGGGCGGTCGACCAGTTTTCCCAACGGTCATATTTATGACCGTTGGCGGTCGACCGGCCGGTCGACCGCAAGCCTGTCAGGCTGACAGATCAGCCTAACGGCTAGTTTTCTGTTTGTCCTATATAAACCCCATTTCTTTGGGATTTTAGCTAAAATTTTTAAGAGCAAAAATTTCCCTATTCTCTGGTTTTAAAACAAGTTTTTAAAAGTGTTTAAAGAGCCAAAAGATCAATCTTGTTTGTTTTTAAGTGTTTTGTTTTATTTCAAAGAAATTAGGTTTTTGGAAATTAGTTTTGGTCTAAAATTTCTATATCTATTTTGGTGTTTTCCCTAGAGAATTTCTTTGATCAAAACACTTTGTTTTCCACACTTTAGCTTATCATCTATCCTATTCTATTAGGATCTTGTTTTGTGAAAAAGAGAGATTGTTTGAGGTTGATTAAGCCTCTAAGTTGTAAACCCTCCTTGTTTTGTTGTATCCCTCTTTGGTAGAGGTTGATCGGAGTGGTATTGGTTTGAATCCCTCTTCGGTAGAGGTGATTGAGTTTGTTTGTTGGCTACAGGCCTTATCCCTCTTCAGTAGAGGGATTGTGGTTGTATTGCCTCGGTGGCATTGTAAGGTTGAGAGAGGAGTTCGGTACTCCTTTAGTGGATTAGAAATCCTTCTCGGTGAAGGTGGGGACGTAGAGCTAGGGGCTCGAACCTCGAAACATATCTTTGTGTTTGCGTTTGATCCTTATCTCTAAACTCTCTCTCTTTTTTTATGCAAAGCATCATTCTTCATTCATATCACTCATATTGCTTGTGTTGCCTTGCATTATTTCATATTGCTCATTCTTATATGCTTGGCTTGTTTGTGTGTGGCTCACTTATACTTAACCACAAGAGCTTCATATAGCACCTCAACTCTATCTAGGGGAATCAAGAGGAGTTAGTCCAGAGCCCTTCACGGGGAATTCGGCTACACTTGTTGGTTGTATTAAGTGTGTTGCAAAATAGTTTTTAGCTTCCGCATTTAGTTTCTAGATTAGCACTTTCACCTATTCACCCCCCTCTAGGTGA
>JAVJIF010029404.1:0-59545 GCA_038442645.1 Agave tequilana | reverse complement strand
CTCTTTGGTTACACATAGTGTGTTGCTTTAGATTTGAATTCCACATCATTTCATTTTAGATTGCAATGAATTTTTTAATAGATTATCCTTACACCTATTCACCCCCCTCTAGGTGTAATTTTAATTGGTATCAGAGTCTACGCTCTTGATATTAGGTTTAACCACCTAGGAGTGAGATCTTGGATAGCTAATCTAAAGATTTGCTTTAGCACACTTATTGTTTACACACACTCATGGATTACCCTCCTATGTTTAATGTCTCTAAAATTGATATATGAAAGGTTAGGATGTGTGCTCATTTAGAAACCCTAGGTTTGCATGTTTACCTTGCCGCTATCAAGGAATCTTATCTTGATAATAGTAAGCATAAAAAAGCTAATGCACAAGCCCTAAAGGCACTTAGAAAATCTCTTAGTAAAGAATATTTAAATATGGTTTCTCATTGTGATTCGGCTTTTGCAGTGTGGAACATACTGAAATCTCCTGAGCTACAAACGCCAATCAATGAGGAGGAGAAATCTAGTGGAGAAGAGTCCGACCAACATTGCTTCATAGTATAAGGGAATGACTCCCTTGAGGTATATTCGGATACTCAACTAGATGATAATACTAGTTCTTCTTGTAATGAGTGTATGGATGCATATGCTTTAAATGAAGAACTATCTATGGTATGTGAACAAATGATTTCAAAGTTTGAAGTTTTAAAAAACAGAAGTTCTAAATTAAAAGAAGAAAATGAATTTTGTTTTCAATACTAAACATAGTTATAAAAGAAAGGGATGGGATTTCAAATGAAAGAAACTCATTGAAATTCCAACTTGATCTTGCCTTAAATGAAAATAAGATTTTAAAGAATAAAAATGATTGTGATGATGTTTCGAAGAAAAATGAGGTTTTATCTTCAAAACTAGATTTTATTTTAAAAGAGAACCATTCTTTGAAAAATAAATTGATTTAATTTGAAAATAATTGGATTTAATTTCAAATGAAATAAATCTTTAAAAATGATTTAGATTCTCATGTTTTCCATGCTACTGCATCTTCATCATCTAATATTTCTATTGCATGCTCCACATCTTCTTTAATGTTGAAAATGAGTTATGTATGTTAAAGAAGAGTGTTGAATGTTTGGGCTCCACTTTGAGCCAATGTGCTATGGATCACAAGAAATTAGAAACCATGTTTCACAAGAAACATGCACCTCATATTCATGCTCATCATTCACGGCATACACCTTATGTACACCATAATCACACTCATTCTCATATATATGCTAGAGTGTACACATGTACACATTGTGGCCGCAAAGGCTATCTTGCAAGATTTTGCTATGACTAAATTCTGTAAATTTTGCAAATAATAATGTTTGGGTTAGAAAAGGTGCTAACCCCAATGAACCAAATAAGATATGGGTACCAAAATTCACCCCTACTATATTTGATATAGGTGTGAGCTCTCACTTAACATGAGAGTAATGGTGCCTTGATGGTGGATGTATTTGAGCTTAATAGACACTACATTGGTTGCATCACTTTCGAGGATGTTTGGTGGGAGGACCACCATGGCTTAAAGACCTAGAGATGAGCCTATTAGTTTTGGTAACTATCTCTAACTCCCATTTTGATTACATGCTTTCATATAAATATTTTTAGCATGTTTTGGTTTCAATATTCATTATGATTGATCATGTTTTGATTTATGTTTATGGTTTTTGCACTTCATGATTTTGATTACTTGTTTAGATGAAGTTTTTCATTAAAATTTGTATTTATACTTGTACAACTAGTGAGCCACATTTGATTATTATAAGTTTGTACTAAATTGCTTATTTGTATCCATTAGATATACTTGTATAGCCCAGTTTTGATGACTCTTGCATTCTAACTTGTATTCTCTATTTTTGTATATGTTTAGCTTCATGTATATGTTACTTTTGTCTAAATTAATAGATATACATGTACATCCTTGAGTCAATTGCCTTTCATGTAATATACTGTTGTGGACTCATTTATATTTGGATATGTATGTATACTCTAGTTTATACAAAACATACATATGTCTTGAAGTTTGTTTTGTTTTGATGAAAATTAAACTTTATGTTTTTCATGTTTGTAAAAGAATTTCATTTGAGCTTAAATGCTTTATTTTCATGATTTTGTTGATTACATATTCTTACACTCTACATTTGGTATTTACTCATGACTTTGTTGTCATGAGCATATATGTGCTTTATAGACTTTGAGTGTTAATTATTATATGATTTTCATGTCTTCATGGGATGTATGATTTGGTTTCATATTTTGAAGGATTTCTTACTAGTTTTTCAAAAATATCTTTAAAACTAGTTTATATTCTTCAATTGGTAGAGTTTTCAAACTATGCTAATTTATTTTCAAATCATGATTTTTGAAAACCCCTACCTTCAAGGGCGGATGGTTGGGCGATCATGCCTTGTATACCCTTATTGAATATCTTTTAAATATGTGCATGAATAGGGTGGTAGGTATGAGTTATACACTTGATCCTCATTATTTTTTAATTGATATCACAATTGTTATTTCATATGTTTGTATACTCATATGTGTTTTCTATATATGTATGCCTTATATTTTAATTGGTATATCCATACATATATATATGATTTGATTGTGCTTGTTTTACAATATTTTTTTTTAAAGCACAATTTTTTGTTGCTAAGCTTGATCTAGTTTATAATGTCAATTAGTTTTTTAATTGGTATCTTATTCAAGCTTATGCATTATTTTCATTAGTATTTCATAAATGGGGAGAAAATTCTTGTTTTTAAATCAGGCTTTGTGTAAAATTGGCATTGGTTGAGTTTTCAATTGAATCAGTCTTCACTTTCAAATTAGTATCTTACTCCCACTCTTTATGATGAAAAGTACTTTGTTTTAGTATATGCTAACATTTTTATATTCGTATCAATGATCTTAAATTGATATTATTCTCTATTTGGTATTCTTATTGCAAAATGAATAGGGTATCAATATTTAGTATTTATTCAAAAATTTGATTTTTACCTTCAATTGGTATCAATATTTTTTTTGGCATCAATATGTTTTTTAAAATTTTTTCAATTGGTATCAATATTTTCAATTGGTATCATTATGTTTATCAAAATTTTTAAATTGGTATTAAACGTTATTTTGTTGACTAAAGAAAAGATTCAAATATTTTGGTTTTACGTCTTCTCGAATTTTTTATATGACAATTGATTGTTTTTTTTACTTCACCCCTTTGTTGATGAATTGACAAAAAGGGGAAGAAAATTTTGAGTTTATATATGCATGTTTATATCTTGTTTATGCATATATGTTTTGTGTTAGTTATATGTTTTGTGTTAGTTTATGCACTTTATTGAATACCTTTATTGTTTATTGCTATGTATGAGTTAAGAGCGAGGTTCTATGAAGCTTATCTTTAATCCATGCATATATAACTCCATGAGTTTTGTCATCATCAAAAAGGGAGAGATTGTTGGCCCAAAGGACCATCACTCTAGTTTTGATGATGATTAACTCATGTAGTTATAGTGTACTAATGATCTTATACTTATTTAGTTTCAGTTATCTATCAAGATCTTAGTAGGTGTGTAGCTTCAACAAAGGTATTTTTGGAGCTTACACGTGTTGATTCAAGAGCTTGCGTATCAAGATCGCACCTAGCACTCGGTTGGAGTTTACCTCGTTAGATTCTGTTTAGATTGAGTCAACTTGGAGATAGAGTTCTATAAGAAGACTTCTATTTGTGTTGTTTAGATCTTCTGTAAGATATGAAATTACACCTAGAGGGAGTGAATAGGTGTAGTGCTAATCAATAAACAAATAATGCACAAATTAAAAATGAGATGATGCAACGATCACTCTAAGTAAGATTAGAAGTCGTATACCCCGTGACGGGCTCTGAACTTCTTTCTCATGATTCCTCTAAATAAGAGTTTGAGGTGCGCAATGCAATCTTATTGTAAGAGTATAGATCAACAATATGAGAATGAATGAATAGAAAGAGAAAGACACAAGTAACCAATCGCAAACACAGATATTTGTTTTGAGGTTCGAGCACCCAGCTCTACGTCCCCGCCCTCACCCAGAAGGATTTCCGATCCACTATAATTTCCACAAAGGATTATAATCATTAGGAAGTACCCAACTCCTCAATCACACTCCTCTAGTCCAGAGATAGTATAGCCACAAGTACAATAATCACTTGGTGATCAAAAGACCACAAACTTTCTTTTACAACCTCTTATAGAGTGGAATATGATTTTTGGCTCAAGAAGTAAAGTGAGAGAAATTTCAGTAGTAAAGACTAAGAAGATTTGAAAACCAACTAAAAACTTTTGTAATTGAAAGAACTTTGAAAATGAAAAGCAATGAAACACTTCTTCTCTTGAAAACACTTGAAACTTGAAAATTTTTCTTGTCCAAAAATCAAGGACCAATGACTTCTATTTATAGGGAATGGATAAATACCATTCATAATTGATACTAGGTCATTAGGGTGAGTTTAGCCACTAGGGAACAAGAAATAGCCGTTGGAAACACTAGAAAACAAAACAGATCCAAAATATAGCCGTTGGGGAAATCTGGACAACTGTCGGTCGACTGGCCGGTCGACCGGCAAGCCACTTGGCAAAGAGCCATTGGCTCCGATCGACCGCCCGGTCGACCGCCGGCTATTTTTAAAATAGAATATTGAACTGTTGGTCGACCGGCCCGGTCGACTGGCAAAACCCAAGAGTTAGGGTCATACAGTCGGTCGACCGGTCGGTCGACCGCAGGGTCTGTCGGTCGACCGGGTGGTCGACTGGCAGACGTGCACGCCCAAGGCCATGAGGCCCGGTCGACCGGACGGTCAACCGATCTGGCCTGAAATAGTACCGATCGACCGTCTGGTCGACCGTAAAGGCCTGAAACAGATTTGAAAGAGGTTTTTGAATTTTAAAATATTTTTAAATAGTTTGAGGTTTAAGTATCATGCTATAGGAGATGGAAATACATATTTTAAACTAGATATAAAATTTTGAAATATTTTGAAACATGTATATTAATCAAACATGCACCAAAACCAACATAACCAAAAACTTATATTTTGAAAAGTGTATTTTGTGTGTGTGTGTTTTCTTGAGCACAATCATCATATCCTTACTCTTTAACATGCTAATTCTTACAATGGTTCTAGATGACTACAAGATCTTCAATTTGGGCTTTTCCATATGCATCATTGAATAATTTGAATTCTTGATCCCGTATTGAGTCAACTTGAGTCAACACCACCTTCCTTTAGGGAAGAAAACATCTTGAATCCTTATAACCCTGAAACAATCTTAAACACTTAAACATAATTAGTACAAATAACTATATATGTTTTGTAATCATCAAAACTCTAAAAATCAGGTGATTGTAACCTTGGGCCAACAATCTCCCCCTTTTTGATGATGACAAAACTTATAAGTTATTTCAAAACAAAAAGGGAAAGGAGCTTGAAAGAAAGCTCCCCCTCAAATCATGCTATCTATCAAGTATATTTAAAGAATGTAACAAACAAGTATATTTAAAGAATGCAAAGAAATAATTCAAAGAAATAACTCAAAACCTTTTCTCCCCCTTTTTGTCATGCATCAAAAAAAAAAAAAATTGGTTATGTCAATAAACATGTTTGAGGAGTATTTATAAAAAAAAACTCATGAATTCATAACACAAACATTTAATTCACCACAAATAAAGGAAAATCTGTTATAATCTAGTGGTTTAGTAAAAATATCGACAAGTTGAAAATTAGTAGAAACATAATCAATATCAATATCACATTTCTCAAAATGATCCCTAAGAAAGTGATATCTAATCCTTATGTGTTGGTCTTACTATGTTGATTTGCATTCTTAGTCATATGAATTGTACTAGTATTATCACAAAATATTTTAATATGGTCATAATGCAAATCATAATCAAGGAGAGTATGTTTCATCCAAAGGACTTGAGCATAACATGCCCCCGTCGCAATATACTCCGCCTCGGCGGCTGAGAGGACTACCGAATTTTATTTCTTGGAAGACCATGCAACAAGATAATTACCAAGAAATTGACATATTTCACTTGTGCTCTTCCTATCCACTCTACAACCCGCATAGTCGGCATCTGAAAAACTCGTCATTGAGAATTGTCTGGTTTTCGGATACCATAAACCCATTTCAATAATGCCCTTAAGGTATCGAATAATGCATTTTACCACAATCAAGTGGGATTCTTTAGGGCAAGATTAGAATCTAGCACAAAAATATATACTAAACATAATATCCGGCCTACAGCCGTTAAATACAACAAACGACCAATCATGCTTCTATATAATTTTATGTCTACACTTTTACTTTGGTCATCCTTGTCAAGCTTGGTAGTGGTAGCCATAGGAGTGTTGCAAGTATTTGAGCCTTCAATTTCAAATTTCTTGATGAGTTTCTTAGTGTACTTGACTTGACTTATGAAGATCCCATCACTCCTTTGCTTGATTTGGAGTCCAAGAAGATAGTTCAATTCACCCATCATAGACATTTCAAATTCATGCTGCATATATGATTCAAACCCTTGCAAAAAGATTCATTAGTATAACTAAAGATGATATCATCAACATAGATTTTTATAATAAGAATGTCATTACCAACATGTTTAGTAAATAAAGTGGTGTCTACTTTGCCCTTAACCAAATCATTTGATAAAAGAAAAGAAGAAAGCCTTTCATACCAAGCTCTTGGAGCTTGTTTTAAACCATACAAAGCCTTATCTAATTTGAAAATAAAATTTAGATGTATATAATCAACAAAACTGGGGGTTATTCAATGTATACTTCCTCTTCAATAATACCATTTAAAACTGCACTTTTTATATCCATTTGAAAAAGTTTAAAATTTTTATAGAATGCATAAGCTAGTGTGATCCGTATGGCTTCTAACCGTGCTACGGGTGCAAATCCTCGAAGTCGATACCTTCAATTTGGGCGTAACCTTAGACCACTAACCTAGCTTTATTCCTAACAATATTTCCTGACTCATCCAACTTATTCTTTAAAATCCACTTAGTACCAATAATTGGTCTATCATGGGATCAGGAACAAGATGCTGAACTTGATTGCGCTCAAATTGATTGAGCTCTTCTTGCATAGCAAGCAACCAATATGAGTCACCATCGGCTTCGAGGATGTTTTTGGGTTCAAAATGAGATATGAATGCATAATGCCCACACAAATCATGAGTTTGAAGCGAGTGGTTACCCCCTTTGATACATCACCTATGATGAGATCTTTAGGATGATTTGTAGCATATCTCCAATCTTTAGGAAGTAGTTGTGATGGTTCCACTTCATCCTTTTAAACTTCCTCTTCATCCTTTTGAATATCACCATTTGGTTCTTGTTTGTCCTCTTGGATGGGTGAGTCCATTAAGGATATTTTCTCTATGTCTTCACCTAAAGAATCAATCTTAAATCATTGTTAACAAATGTATTAGACTCTTCAAACTTAATATGCATAGATTCTTCAATTGTAAGAGAAGATTTATTGAACACTATATATACTTTGCTAGTGCTAAAATAGCCAACAAAAATTGCTTTAAAAGTCTTAGCATCAAATTTCTCAAATTATCTTTAGTGTTCAAAACAAACATTTGCATTCAAAAACTTTAAAATATGAAATATTTGGTTTTCTCAAATGATACATTTCAAAGGAAGTTTTAAAAGTATTTTCACAAAGGTAAATTTGGTTCGATATACAGCATACGATGTTTACGGCCTCGGCCTATAAATATTGAGGGAGTCTGTATTCACTTATCATGGTCCTAATCATTTCTTAAAGAGTTCTATTCTTCTGTTCAACGACTCCATTTTGTTGTGGAGTTCTAGGACATGATATTTCATACTTAATTTCATTTTCATCACAATAAGTCATAAAGAGTTGGTTGACGAACTCACCATCTCTATCACATCTTATGCGTAAAATCGAAAGACCTTTTTATTTTTCAACCCTTTTTCGAAAAATCTTAAAATGCGAAAAAATTTGATCTTTATGCTCCAAAAAGAATATCCATATGAAACAAGAGAAATTATCGACTAAAACAAATACATATCTATTACCATTTAAACTTTTAGTTTTAGTTGGTCCAAATAGATCTATGTGAATCAATTCTAATGGCCTGATGTCATGATATCCTTGATTGGTTTGAAAGAGGACTTGGTTTGTTTTCCAAGTTGACACGTATCACAAATATCACAAATGCGGTCCTTCTCAAACTTTAAATGAGGAATACCCTTCACCGATTCCTTAGAATTAATTCTAGAGAGATGATCAAAAGAAGTATGACCTAATCTTCTATGTCATAACTATGAAATCTCATCAAAAGTATTTAAACATTTTATATTGCAATCCAAATTAAGCATATCAATAATTAGACATTATTTTCACAAAATTCAGTGAGAATACATTCATTGGCTTTACAATCATAAATATTGCAAGAAGAATCATCAAAATAACTTTGGAACCACGATCACATAGTTGACTAATACTAAGTAAATTATGTTTAAGCCCATCAACAAGAACTACATTTTCAATTAAAGGAGATGTTCCAATCTTGATGTTACCTATACCGATGATGGTGGCCTTGGAGTCATCTCCGAAGGTGACGGTGCCACTTTCAACATACCTTAATAAGGTTACGAAATTATTGATGTCCCATGTCATATGTCGTGAGCAATTACTATCAAGGTACCACCGCTCTCTACGTCTTTAAGTCTTGGTGTGTACCTATATCAAATGATTGAATGGTTGATTTTGGTACTCACATTTTCTTGGGTCCTAAAACATTAGTGTTTCGAACCCAAACATGATTATTCATACTATTTATATGATCATAATTAAATTTGGCAAAATGACCATTTCGGCCACAATAAGTACATTTATAAATTTTTCCATATTTAAATGCATAATGACCATGTAGTTTATGAACATGTGATTTGTGAACATGAGGTGTTTAGCATGATTGACATGTGATGTGTTGGCATGATGAACATGTGGAGTTTTAGCATGTGATGGTTTATTATGTTGAATATGTGAAGTGAGCATGTGTTTCTTTAAAAATATTTCTTCTAGTTTAGTATTGTTAAAAGCACATTCTTTTAAAACATTTCCCAAATCACTTATTTTAGTTTTTAACATAAAAATCTCATTTTCATCAATTTTAGGATATTTAGCTTTGCATGAAACTCTATATGCATCAAAATCTCTGTGTTGAAATAATAATGAAAGATAATTCATCTTTTTCTCTTGTAATAATAGTAATATGATTATTAAGCATTTCATTTTCCTTTTTCAATTTCAAACATTCTTTCTTCTTAGAATCATAATTTTCTGAGAGTTCAATCAAAGCTTGTAATAGCTCTTCTTTGCTTATTTCAGTATCATCATAAGATGGTTCGAGAGTTACCTTAGGTGTGTTTGCCATGAAACACATGTTAGCCGTGTTAACTTTATCTTCGGATTCACTTTCCGAATCCCAAGTGGCTTTGAACGCCTTCTTTACAAACGGCTTTTTTTGCTTCGTGGAGGAAGATACCTTGTTCATGAAATCTAGACAATCGGCCATGTTGTGTTCAGGTTTTTGACAGTTGTAGCATATGATTTTCTTCTCCTCCTTCCCTTCCCATCGCCTTTTATAGTTGAGATTTTTCTTGTGATACATTCTTTTTACATTTCTCACAAGAAGAGATAGCTCTTCATCGTTCTCTTCATCTTCTTCATCATCGGAGATGTTGGAGGTAGACTTGAAAGCAATAGATTTTTTTCTTTTGAGGCACCGTTTCTTCTCTAACCTTTTTCTCCATCTCATGAGTCTTAAGATTACCAATAAGACTTATGAGCTCCATCTCGTCTTTGTCGTTCAATTCCTTCAAGGTGGTAGCTTTGATTTCCCATAATGGAGGGAGTGCACGAATTACCTTATGCACCTTTTGATCGTTGTTGATTTCATCACCTAGTGAAGCAAGAGCATTTGTGAGTTTAGTGATTGCTAAAATGAAAGAACAATCAAAGAGTTAAGAATTTACCGTGTAGCTTGTGGCTAATGGGTCGTGTCCACGAGGAGAAATGCGATGAAAGCTTTACGATGATTCATTTAATAACAAAGAATTGTGCTCATTTTTTAGTGAAAAGAGAATGGAAAGAAAGAGATGATTAAAAGAGAAATTGCAACTTTAGAGAAGGCTTTGGAGAAGGTGATTTAAAAAGCTCGAAAATTGTTTTGTTGATTATAATAAGGAAGAAAATCTGGGCTCACAATCTCACTACTCAATTGTTCATTCTTCTATTGAAATCCTAAATGCCTCAACTTGATCATAGGCAAAACATAAGACTGACTTTAGAAAGTTTGAAGTAAAGCACATAAGATGGTTGGAAGAGTTCACTCTTTTCTTTAAGAAATCATTTTGAATCGAATGTTAAATCATCAAGCGCGAAGAAGCAAGTATGAAATAAAAACAGTTCAAGATACGTTCTTAAAAGAAGTACGAGTTTAAAAATTTAAACCCATCCTCATGTGCCTTCAAGAACACTTTCAATAAGAAAGGCTTTAAGTAAGGCATGCAAATGATTCATTGGGTCTTTACATTAAAATCAGAGGAGAAGAAGAATTGAAGAGAGGTACAATAATGAGCCCAGAAAATCGATCTAGCTACTCATGGAAAATAAAGAAGAAAGCAAGTAAATAATGCATGACATACCGTAATAAGAGTGGAAGAAAATGTTGCTCGATTTTTGTATTGATGTCACTTCAATCTTCAAGTACAAGCACTCAATTCCTCTCTCTCACAAGTATTTATACTGGACTACAAATTGAAAAACAAAAATATAACTTTTGTGCTATCTAACAAAGAGCCTAAATCCTTAGAAAATAAACAAAAATTCTAATCCTAGTCTTCGCTCCCTTTTGCCCTGCTGAAACTGGTATTTATAGGGAAAAACCAAAAGGGGAATCCCGGGAAGGTTGGGGGAGCAAACGCTCCCCAACTGACATAACAAGGCCGCGAAAATGCGGCTAGGGCCAAAGCTTCAAGATCACACATTGCCTAGCCCATGGATGGAGTTTTGGAGCAAGTCAACTTGAAGATGGAAGGTCATCAAGAAGACTTAGGTATCCATAGTTTAGATAGTGTGTTTTAGATCCATTTGTAAAGTTTAGTATAGTTGATATGCTCAAGTGCACAACACACAAAAGATTTATGTTTTGGATGTTAGTTTTCATAAATAATAGATCAAAACAAGTTTACATAGTTTATATGTATATTAGATATGTTCAATATACATACATGCTTCATATCTTAAACAAACTTATTTTGATATGTCTATTCATGAGTTTTTAGGAAAATCAGATTTCCTATTGGAAAAATCAAGTTTGATAAAAATACAAGTTTTGTTTTTGATAAAATTTGTAAGACTCAAAAATGAATTGATATGATTGATATATGTCTTGAAATTTTTATCACAAGTTTGTGTTTCCATATAAAATGATAAAACTATTTTTGGTGATTTTTTAGAAGACTTAAAGGTTTTTCAAAATATTTTAAACTGTTTTTCTGACCCAGTTTCTGTTCCAGGCTTCAATCAGTCGACTAAGTCAACTGACCTAGTCGACTTGGCTGAAGTCGGTCGACCGGGCTGGTCGACCGACGTGCACAAATCTGTGCACGTTTGGCAGCTTTGGGACGGTCGACCCGGACGGTCGACCGGTCTGAGAGCAGAGCTCTCTGTTTGTTTGGGTCGACCGGGCCGGTCGACCGTGGTTGCCCAACGGTCACATTTCTGACCGTTGACGGTCGACCAGGCCGGTCGACCGTCAGCCTGTCAGGCTGCCACATCAGCCTAACGGCTAGTTTTCTAATGGAGGTATAAATACCCCATCTCTTGGGCTGTTTTGACAAGACTTTTGACAAGAAAATTTTCAGAGTTTGTTTAGTGTTTAAACAAGTTTTCAAAAGAGTTTTTGAGCCAAAAAGATTTCATCTTTCTAGTTTTTGGGTTTTTGGAAAATCAAAGAAAATAGGAATTTGGGATATTTGTATTGCTTTTCATTCTCTATCTTTTACAAGAATTTTCCCAAGTATTTTCTTTGTTGCTTGTTTCCAAAAACACCTAGTTTTCCACACTTGAGCTATCTTCTATCCTAATCTATTAGGATCATTTGTTTTGTGGAAAAAGAGAAAAGAAAAGAGAGATTGTTTGGGGTTGAAAGAAACCACTTGTTGTACACCCTTATTCTTTGTGTATCCCTCTTAGGTAGAGGTGATCGGGTGATTGGTTTGCTCCCTCTAGTGAGAGGTGGAGTGTTGGTTTGTAAACCCTCTTCGGTAGAGGTGTTGGTTGTTTGTTGTATCGGCTACGGGCCTACCCCTCGGTTGTGAGGTGGCTGTTTGAGAGAGGAGTTCGGTACTCCATTGTTGTACAAATCCTTCTCGGTGAAGGTTCCCTCGGTGGGAGTCCTCGGTGGACGGTATAGTGGATTGGAAATCCTACACGGTGGTGTAGGCGGGGATGTAGAGCAAGGTGCTCGAACCTCGAAACATATATTGTTGTTAGCGTTTGATCCACTTGTCTCTCTAACTCTCTCTCTCTCATTTATTTGTGCAAAGCATCATACTTCATTCATATCATATTTGCTTGTGTTGAGCATAACTCATATTGTCATATCATATCTATTTGCTTGCATTGTGCCTTGCATATATTCATATTGCTATTCATCCTTATTTGCTTGGCTTGCTTGTGTGTGTGCCTAACTTATACTTAACCAACAAGAGCTTCACATAGCACCTCAACCCATTCAAGGGGAAGCAAGAGGAGTTAGTCCAGAGCCCTTCACAGGGAATTCGGCTACACTTGTTGTGTTGTATTCAGTTTGTGCAAGATTTGCATTAGCTTCCGCATTTAGCGCATTTAGTCATTAGATTAGCACTTACACCTATTCACCCCCCCTCTAGGTGTGTTTTTCAACTAATTCTAATCAATTATTAGACCACTTTCGCAGGTCACTCGATTGCACTGAGCATGTGCAACAAGCCATTAAACCTCTAGGTTACCCCTAGAGGACGAGTTTTGTCTCGTGAGGGTTTTCAGTGGATTGCACCCACAAAATCCATAAAGAAAGAGAAAAAAGTTAGTATTTTCGAAAAGCATTTTGAAAAGAGAAAATATTTGAAGTATATTTGTGAGAGTTTAAGTAATCTATAAGTTATAAAAATATCAAATTTTTTATTTCTAAACTTAGTCTCTATTCAACAACATGTCATCAATCAAAGTAAGTAGTCAAATTGTTTTTCTCATCTAGTCTATTAATTTACCCTGAGTCGTATGCACCATCGTGATTGTGAAGTTGACTAAGGGTTCTTTAACATTAACTCCTATGCCTTATTTATATGTATTTTTGGTGGAATTTATTCCTAAATTTCATTAGGCTTTCTAATCTGCCCATGTAATGAGCCTTCAGTCGGTGACACCCAAACCGGACAGTTTTAGGGCACCAGGTGAGAAAACACCCCTAAGGACTTAAACACTCGAGCAGATAAGGCCACGAAACCAAGATTTTTATTTATAAGATGTACCTCTTTTAGGCGTGAATACTTATGCTTCATGAGGCACAAATACCCAGCTTAATCAGAGGATTTATATATATATTTTTTCAAACTTATCTAATTATCTTTTGCATAAATACCAAGGCTTGCTTAGGCCAAAGCACCTAGCTAATCAATAATTAGATTTTTTTTAATAATATTTTTTATAAGGCATAAGAGTCTCTGCTTTTAAACCCTAAGTGTGTAAGTGTAAGTGAGCATATTTCATCAAGGTAAATATCAAGACTAAATTACTTTCACAAATTTTCTTCCTAACCCTAAACATCAAACAAGTTATCTGACTTTGACCAAGTATAAGAAATCCTAATTATGATTTTCTTATTCCTTAAATTGACTTAATTTCTTACAAAAAATATATCAAAATATTGTTCTAACCTTTCAAAAAGTTTTTTTTATATATATATTTTCTTTTTTATATATCAGTCAGTCATGTTAGAACCCTCCCACACACTTATCTCATGCATAGTCCCCAATGTATGAAAGAAATGTATACATACATGAAATGAAATGTAAAAGAGGTATATATATTATACAGAAATATGTACAACATCAAGTTTCTCCCACACCTAGATCTTTTTCGGTCTTATCTCCCTCTAGCTCTCTTCTTGTCATTCCAATGGGTCCTCTTTATAAGGCATAGTGGGGAGACCAATTTTTCTGTCATTTTAGCTCTCTTCCTCCCCAGTCTCAACTTCTTTAGGTTTTTCTTCCTCACATTTCTACATTCATTATTCAAAAATTGATCACTACCTCACTTCTTAGTTGGAACTTCCTCACTATGAATGCCTAAGAATTCTAACTCAGTTCCATATATCTTCTCAAAGCTTAGGTCAACACTTTCCCCTAGAGATATGTAATTATTCAAAAGATCCCTAGTTGGTTCATCCAAACACATGAGTTCTTCTTCAAAGAGGTTTTCAAAGAGTATGTCAATCGGAGGTTCTTGAATTATATCCTCATGCGATACATTATTGTTTGGCTCATCAAAAGTGAAGATATTCAAATCAAAATTTTCCCTTTTTAAAGGGTACTCTAACTTTAGAATCTCCGACATATGCCTTCTCATCAAGATAATCGCATTCATTCATAAATAATTCATTAAGACACAGCGACTCATCTTCTATATCTTCACTCTCTTCATCACAATTATTTTCAACAAAGTTTACCTCAAATATTTGATCTCTTATCTTACGAGGTTGTTTTTCTAGGTTGAAGACATTGACTTCTCTAGTCATGTCCCCAAAAGTTAACCTCATGGACCTATTCCTACAATTGATGATGGCATTGGCAGTAGCAAGGAATGGTCGCCCTAGGATAATAGGAGTTTGAGCCTTATGATTGGAGTTAGACACAGGTTGTGTCTCTAGAACTATGAAATCAACAGGGTAAATAAACTCTCCTATCCGGATAAGGACATCATTAATCTCCCCTTTTGGAACTTTCACTGAACGGTCAGCCAGTTGGATAGTGACTCGAGTTGGACTAAGATCGCCCAACCTGAGTTGTTGATAAACTGAGAATGGAAGCAAGTTTATACTTGCTCCCAAGTCAAGAAGTGCACGACTAATCTCGGCTTGTCCTATTGTGCAGGCAATGGTTGGACTACCTGGATCCTTGTACTTAACAGGGATCGGACCCGATAGTAGCTCACTAATGTTAGTGGCTAAGAAGACCTTTTAGCTACATTAGTCTTTCTCTTCTTGGTGCACATGTCCTTAAGAAACTTAGCATAAGATGGGACTTGTTGGATGGCATCAAGAAGTGGCACATTTATCTTTACTTGATTAAAGATCTCAATTATCTTATCCATATGTGGATTTTGCTTGTTTTTCAGTCTATTAGGAAAGGTGCTATAGGCTGGTGCACATGACTGGTTGACTTATCTTTTTCAGATTCATCAAATTTAGGAGGAGTGGGATTAGATGAGATGGATGCTGAAGTGTGATTGTGCTGACTAGGATTAGGTGGTGTTGACACTTGGTAATCAACTTTCTTTCCCGACCTCAATATATGAACAACATTACATTGATTCAGAGATTGATCCTCAACCAAATGAGCTTGTTGTGAATTCCTAGGATTCATAATTGGTTGACTGGGCAAGGTACCCTTTTGCCTTTCGTGTTGTGGGTTGGCTAACTGGCTCATTTGACCCTCTAGCCTCTGTATTGTTTGCATGAGGGAATCTTAATTCTTCATGTACCTTTCTATGTTTCTCTCAAAATCAGTCATTCTCCTTTCAAGTTGAGGATTCTGGAAGGAAGGTGGAGCTTGGTTGGGAAAATTTTGTTGCTAATTTAAAAAATTGTTGGAAGAATTGTGAGGGTGATTGGAAAAGTTGGGTTGATGATTGGAAGAATTATTGGAATGATGGAAGTGGCTTACATGGTTTGACCGTGGGTGGTCATTATTTTGTTGACTCCATGAGAAATTTGGGTGATTTTTCCAGCCAGGATTGTACGTTGGAGCATAAGGATCATTGTTCGGCCTTGAAAAGGCCGCATTCATCGGTTTAGAAAAGTGTTGGTGGCTTGAAATACAGGACACTCCTCAAACACATGATTCATGGCCTGACAGTAAGTACAACTTGGAGTTGGAAATGGTTTGGGCTGACTTGATTGACTGGACTTGGTTCCTTAATTTCTAAAGCTTCCAGTCTTCTCGCTAGGTTAGCTAACTTAGCCTCGTTAGCTATGGATGATTCAATCGAATGGAGACCTCTTTTTGAAGAGATAGAGTTTGGATTTCTAGAGCTTTCACTAGTAGGTTCCCATTGGATGGTCTTTTCAGCTAGATTCTCGTATAAATCTCACCCTTCATGCTCATCCTTTTGCAAGAATCCCCCTTGGCACCTGCTTTCTAAGAGGGTCTTGGTCGAGTAGTCTAAACCGTCATAAAGAATTTTGCATTGTCGCCATTTCTCTATTCCATGATGAGGACATTAGACAAGAAGGTCTTTGAAGCGTTTAAAGTACCTCCAAAATGGTTCACTAGGTTTTTGCTTGAACTGCATGATGTTTTTCCTAACGAGAGCGGTCTTGTGGATTGGATAGAATTTCTTCAAGAAGACCTTGATGAAACTATCCCAGGATGTGATAGAGCTGGCCTCTAAGTTATAGAGCCATTTCTTGGCTAAGTCCTTAAGAGCAAATGGGATAAATCTCAACCTAATAGCATCATCTGCAAGGTGTGGGATTTTCATCATTAAGCATACTTCTTCAAATTCTCTTATGAAGAAATAAGCATCTTCGGACTCTAAGCCATGGAATTTAGGGAGTGTATTGATGAACTGTGGCTTAAGCTCAAAGTTGTGTTCCAACCGATGAAAGTTGGATGCAGGATGGAAGTGATGTTCTAATGGGATAGAACCTATCCTGCAAAGATGTCGGTCGATCCATAACCGAATCTAGTTTTGTTTTGAACTTGGGTGGTAATGTGTTTCTAGTTAACCTAGATGAATTAGGGTCTCTTGACCATACTTGCATATACAAATACAATCACAAACAAGTTCACTAATAGTCAAGAAAAGAAAACAACTAAGCCAAGTCTAAGGTAACCTTGACCTAGACAACTCCTAACTGATTGATTGTCCACTGGAGGTATAATGTAGACTTTGACCACAAGCTAATCACCAGGTCAGGGCAAGATTGGTGGGAGGTTATCCGTCAAAGACGTTCCTTAATTAAGTAACCACCAGCCTTCGGGCTTTCGGCCCTTAATCCCTTCCTAGACACTGATTTGGCAGGAGTCAAATTCTAACACTTTTTCCCCTTAGGATAATATCCTAATGAGTTTGAGATGTCCCTAAGGCCAACGTCTATTAGATTTTACTTAGGCTTAGGTTGTGCGTGCTTGGAGATGGTTTGTGGGCTAAGGAAGGGTAATGACTTCCCCACCTTATCTTGACTTGGGTTTTGCCCTTAGAATTGATTCGTGCAAAGTGTGCAAGATATAGAAAAGTAGCAGTCAAAGTAAATATCACCCAAGAATGTTTCCTAAACTATATGCTATGCATACATACCTTGTCTCCAGCTATCTTCAACAGTAATTGTAAAATAAACGTAATTAGACAAATGTCTAGAATGCAAGTCTAAACGTTTTTTAAGCAATTAACAATTACTCAAATTACTGTTGGATTAAAACAGGGATGGTGGATAGCAGAAATAGCAAGAATATAACGTACAAAACTTAATTTTTTTGCGAGCAATATGTCCTGCAAAAAAGAGTTTTAGTAATCCAATGGAATTTTCAGTTTTTGCGACGCAATTTCTTGAAATTCTGTTTCCTACTTTCGAGAGTAGGGGCACAGAATTTGCAAGTTTTCTCTTGCAAAGCTTGAATGCTAGATCTGAATCTTCAAGTCCCTAAAATAACACACAAAACTTGTTAAAAAACAAATACACCGTTCCCTCCTCGGCAACGGCGCCAAAAATTGATTGCTAAAATGAAAGAACAATCAAAGAGTTAAGAATTTACCGTGTAGCTTGTGGCTAACGGGTCGTGTCCACGAGGAGGAATGCGATGAAAGATTTTCGATGATTCGTTTAATAACAAAGAATTGTGGTCGTTTTTTAGTGAAAAGAGAATGGAAAGAAGGAGATGATTAAAAGAGAAATTGCAACTTTAGAGAAGGCTTTAGAAAAGGTGATTTAAAAAGCTCGAAAATTGTTTTGTTGATTATAATAAGGAAGAAAATCTGGGCTCACTATCTCACTACTCAACTGTTCATTCTTCTATTGAAATTCTAAATGCCTTAACTTGATCATGGGCAAAACTTAAGACTGACTTTAGAAAGTTTGAAGTAAAGTACATAAGATGGTTGGAAGAGTTCACTCTTTTCTTTAAGAAATTGTTTTGAATCGAATGTTAAATCATCAAGCGCGAAGAAGCAAGTATGAAATAAAAACAGTTCAAGTTACGTTCTTAAAAGAAGTACGAGTTTAAAAATCCAAACCCATCCTCATGTGCCTTCAAAAACACTTTCAAGAAGAAAGGCTTTAAGTAAGGCATGCAAATGATTCATTGGGTCTTTTTCATTAAAATCAGAGGAGAAGAAGAATTGAAGAGAGGTACAATAGTGAGTCCAGAAAACTGATCTAGCTACTCATGGAAAACAAAGAAGAAAGCAAGTAAATAATGCATGACATACCGTAATAAGAGTGAAAGAAAATGTGGCTCGATTCTTATATTGATGTCACTTCAATCTTCAAGTACAAGCTCTCAATTCCTCTCTCTCACAAGTATTTGTACTGGACTACAAATTGAAAAATAAAAATACAACTTTTGTGCTATCTAACAAAGAGCTTAAATTCTTAGAAAATAAACAAAAATTCTAATCCTATTCTTCGCTCTCTTTTGCCCTGCTGAAACTGGTATTTATAGGGAAAAACCAAAAGGGGGGAATCCCAGGAAGATTGGGGGAGCAAACGCTCCCCCAACTGACATAACAAGGCCGCAGAAATGCAGCTAGGGTCGCATTTCCGTGGCCCTGGTGTGGCCAGGTGGCCACACCCAGTTGGTGGTTTCCCCTGGTTTGGTGATTCTCCTGTATCTTCTTCTGGTTCTCTCGTTTCTGCTCCAGGATTTGACGAAACAGCCTTTGATTGTTGGCTTCAACCGCTTGATTCAGGGAGGATTCTTCTCAACCGATTTTCAACCTCTCTGATATGCCAAGATTTAGCTCTGATTCCTTGATTTCGAATTTCTTCTGAATTAAATCAGAATTTGGTGGGCTTTTGGGCTTGTTTCTCTTTCCTTTCTCTTAGCAATTTGGGCCTATATTTAACAAAGGAAAAGAAGACTTATTAATAGGATTTATTAGCTAAAAAATATGATAAGGTGACAATGTTTATGCAATATATGTGACTAATCATTTAGTAAACTTAGTAATCATATCATCAATAGATTCATTTTCTTACATTTTAAAACTTTCATATTGAGAATGCAAGAGATCAATTTTAGCTCTCTTGACTTGTGATGTTCCCTCATGAGTGACCAATAAGTGTTGTCAAATCTCATAGGCAGATTTGCAATAGATAACCCGTGTTAAGTCATCCTCATTTAATGCTAAAAGTAAGGCATTTTGAGCTTTTGCATTTGCATCAACTTCCATGGAGGTAAGATCGGACCAAGTGTCCTCCTCACCTTCAGGGGCACTATAGGGCTTGGTCAAAGACTTAGCAACTCTGCTACCTAGAGATTGGAAAAATATATTCATATTCTAACTTTTCATATGGGAAAGTTGAGTCCATCAAATTTGGGAGGGGACTTAATATTATCGGCCATCTTTACGAGTGTATGAATGAAGATATGAAAATAGTGATTAGCAAATTATAGGATCTCTCTAAGGATGTAAAGCCAAAAGCTAGAGTCGTAACTCTGATACCAATTGAAATTACACCTAGAGGGGGGCTGAATAGGTGTAGTGCTAATCAATATACAAATAATGCACAAATTAAAAATGAGATGATGCAACGATCACTCTAAGCAAGATTAGAAGTTTCATAGCCCGTGACGGGCTCTGAACTTCTTCCTCATGATTCCTCTAGATAAGAGTTTGAGATGTGCAATACAATCTTATTGTAAGAGTATAGATCGACAATATGAGAATGAATGAGTAAAAAGAGAAAGATACAAGTAAACCAATCGTAAACATAGAGATTTGTTTCAAGGTTTGAGCACCCAGCTCTACGTCCCCGCCTTCACCCAGAAGGATTTCCGATCCACTATAATTTTCACAAAGGATTACAATCACTAGGGAGTACCCAACTCCTTAATCACACTCCTCTAGTCCAGAGGTAGTGTAACCACAAGTACAATAATCACTTAGTGATCAAAAGACCACAAACTCTCTTTTACAACCTCTTATAGAGTGGAATATGATTTTTGGCTCAAGAAGTAAAGTGAGAGAAAATTTCACTAGTAAAGACTAAGGAGACTTGAAAACCAACTGAAAACTTTTGCAATTGAAGGAACTTTGAAAATGAAAAGCAATGGAACACTTCTTCTCTTGAAAACACTTGAAACTTGAGAATTTTTCTTGTCCAAAAACTAAAGACCAATGACCTCTATTTATAAGGAATGGATAAATATCATTCATAATTGATACTAGGTCATTAGGGGTGAGTTTAGCCACTAGGAAACAAGAAATAGCCGTTGAAAATACTAGAAAACAAAACAGATCCAAAATATAGCCGTTGGGGCAATCTGGACAACTGTCGGTCGACCGGCAAGCCACTTGGCAAAGAGCCGTTGGCTCCGGTCGACCGCCCGATCGACCGCCGGCTTTTTTTAAAACAGAATATTGAACTGTCGGTCGACCGGCAAACCCGAGAGTTAGGATTATGCAGTCAGTCGACCAGTCAGTCGACCGCAGGGTCTGTCGGTGGACCGGGCGGTCGACTGACAGACATACACGCCCAAGGCCATAAGGTCCGGTCGACCAGAAGGTCGACCGATCTGGCCTGAAATAGTACCAGTTAACCGTCCGGTCCACCGTAAAGGCCTGAAACAGATTTGAAAGAGGTTTTAAAATTTTGAAATATTTTTGAAATATTTTTAAATGGTTTGAGGTTTAAGTATCATGCTATAGGAGATGAAATACATGTTTTAAATTAGATATAAAAATTGAAATATTTTAAAACATGCATATTAATCAAACATGCACCAAACAAACATAACCAAAAACCTATATTTTGAAAAGTGTATTTGGTATGTGTGTGTTTTCTTGAGCACAATTATCATATCCTTACTTTTTAACATACTAACTCTTACAATAGTTCTAGATGACTACAAGATCTTAAATTTGTGCTTTTCCATATGTATCGTTGAATAACTTGAATTCTTAATCCCGTATTGAGTCAACTTGAGTCAATACCACCTTCCTTTAGGGAAGAAAACATTTTGAATCCTTAAAACCCTGAAATAATCTTAAACACTTAAACATGATTAGTACAAATAACTATACATGTTTTGTAATTATCAAAACTCTAAAAATTGGGTGATTGTAACCTTGGGCCAACAAAATAGATAGTGTTGATATGCTCAAGTTCACACATACAAAAGTTTCTATATGTTTGGTTTTCATTTAACCGGTTTTAGATTTCATATAAAAAACATAGATATAATATCTTTCATGTGTATTGAATTTTATCCATACACTCTATGCTTCGAAAGAGTTTCAATATCTTATTTTTTATCTATACATGTTTTGGAGAAAAGGGCTTTTCATTTCAAAATACAAGTTTTGGAAAATACGGTTTTCAGTTTTAAGCTTAAGTTCTAAATCACAAAAATGGTTCAAAATGTTTGTAATATGTGTTGAATTTTGGTCACACATATTTATTCTTCAAAGATCTTATAAGAACTTATATTTGTGGAATTAATGTGATTTTATGGGATTTTAATTGAATCAAAAAGACCAGTTTTCATGTCCTTTTATCCCTGCTTGTTTTGTGCTGGCGGTTGACCGGACAAGGGGCCGGTCGACCGGGCCGATCGACCGATGTGCATAAACATGTGCACGTAGCCAGCCTTTTAGGTCGGTCGACCGCACGGTCGACCAACTGTAGTTCTCATACTCTCGGGTAAGGGCGGTCAACCGGGCGGTCGACCGGAGGTAGGCAACGGTCAGAAATTTGACCGTTGGCCGGTCGACCGGAAGGTCAATTCTGACCATATTTGATTGCCAACGGCTTTATTTTTAAAAGCATATAAAAAGGGGTTTCCTTGGACTGTTTTGAATAACGATTTTGAAAGATTTTATTTTCTATCTTACAAGTATTTTTGCAGCAATTCAAAAGAAGTTTTTGTGCAAAAAGTTTGATTTTTTTATTTGTATTTTCAAGGGTTGGAAATTTAAAGAAAAGAGATTTTGGAAATTTGGTTTTTGGTTTATCTTCTTCATCTATATCTATTGTTTTCCTAAAAAGTTTTCTTTGAGATTTTATCTTCCAAACTCCTTGGTTTTTCTCATAACTTGAGCTATTACATCTATCCTATCATTAGGATCTTTTTGTTGGTGAGAAAAAAGTGTTTGTGATCCATTGAGATCACCAAGAGTGGTTTATGGTCCTTAAGATCACCAAGTTGTAAATCTTACCTTTGCGTTGGTTGGTTGTTATCCCTCTTGTGAAGAGGTGATAGTTTCGTTGGCTTTGTGCCTATAAATCTTGTGGAGAGGTGATAGTCGTTTTGGCATTGGTGCCTTGCCTCTTGTGTAGAGATGTTATTGAGAGAGGAGTTGTGTTATCCTTGTGTCGTATTACCCAAATCCTCGGTGGAGGTTCCCTGTGTGGGAAGTCCTTTGTGAACTCATTAGTGAAAATCCTTCTGTGTGAAGGCGAGGACGTAGCGCGGTGGCTCGAACCTCGAAACACATCTTGGCATTTGCGATTGATCCACTTTCTCTAACTATCTCTCTTTCATATTTAGCATTATATATATATATATATATATATATATATATATATATATATATATATATATATATATATATATGCTTGGTGTTGATTATGTCATCATACTTGTGTTAAACCAAGAGAGTTTCATATAGCGCCTTAACTCTTATCTAAGAGGAATCTAGAGGAGATAGTTTAGAGCCCTTCATGGGAAATTCGACTACACTTTTTGGTTATACATAGTGTGTTGCTTTAGATTTGAATTCTACATCATTTATTTTAGATTGCATTGAATTTTTTAATAGATTAGTCTTACACCTATTCACCCTCGCTCTAGGTGAGTTTCACATATATGTGCTTTATTGCTATTGAGTGGCGATAATTGTGTGATTTTCATGTTTTCATGTCATGTTTTCATGAAATACTTATTATTTTATTTCTTACTCGAAGGATTTCATACTAGTTTTCAAAAATTATCCTTAAACTAGTTTTTATTCTTCAATTGGTTGTGTTTTTCAAACATGTTAAACTATTTTCAAACTCTTATTTTTGAAAACCCCTACCTTCTAAGGGTGATTGGATGGGCGACTATGCCTTGTATACCCTTATTGAATATCCTTTATCATGTGCATGAAAGGGTGATAGGTATGAATTATACACATGATCTCCATGTCATCTCATTTTTGTATACTCATATATGTTTCAGATATATATATGCTTCATATTTCAATTAGTATCAATTTCAATTGGTATTTCAAATTTCATACATACATATATATGATTTGATTGTGCTTATTTTATTATATCTTTACATTTTTAAAGCACAAATTATGTTTATGTTAAGCTTTATTTTATTCTAAATGTTAATTGGTATTTTTTTTTACAAGCTTATACATTCATTTCAATTGGTATTTCATTTTGATATCAAACATATACCATAAATATCAAATTATATTTCATGTTTCACCTTCAATTGGTATCAAAATCTACAATTGGTATCTTAAAAATATTTTTTAACAAGTGGTACAAACTTTTATTTTTGTCAACTATTATTTGATTTCATTGGTATCATGATTCATTTTGTTAACTTAAAAAATTTCAAAATTTGTTTCAAAAACGGTTTCAAAATTTGTTGATATGTTTTGCCTATATGCAAGGGGAGCTTAACATCTTCTCTATATATAGATTCATGTTGAGTGTATCTCACATTGAGGAGTTTGACCTCTCTTCTCTATGTGATACACGTGTGTAGGGGGAGCTTAACATCTCCGTTTATACATTGTATATTATGCTTTATATGAGTTAGGGTCTAATCATCTCTTCTTCATGTAATGCATATATGCATGGGGAGCTAACTTTATGTCTCTCCTCTTCATGAATATATATCGCATATACATCTTTATTATTTGGGTGTCTTCACCCCTTTGCTGATAAATTGACAAAAAAGGGGGAGAAGAATTTTGAGATTTTATATATG
Organism: Agave tequilana; assembly: GCA_038442645.1. Taxonomy (NCBI): domain Eukaryota; kingdom Viridiplantae; phylum Streptophyta; class Magnoliopsida; order Asparagales; family Asparagaceae; genus Agave; species Agave tequilana. Next base: position 34,994 of record JAVJIF010029404.1, on the reverse strand, counting down.
CATGTGCTCATCTCTACTTATACATAAATGTTTGTGTTTAGTTTATGCAATTTCTTGAATATCTATGTGTTTATTGCTATGCATGAGTTAAGGGGGAGCTTCTATGAAGCTTAACTTTAATCCATGCATATATAACTCCATGAGTTTTGTCATCATCAAAAAGAGGGAGATTGTTGGCCCAAAGGCCTATCACTCTAGTTTTGATGATGATTAACTCATGTAATTATAGTACTAATGATCTTGTATTTATATAGTCTCAGATATTTGATCAAGATCTTAGTAGGTGTTTAGCTTCAACAAAGGAGTTTTGGAGCTAACACATGTAAATTCAAAAGCTCACGTGTCAAGATCGATCTAGCACTCGGTTGAAGTCAAGCTCTGTGGACCGTGTTTGGATCGGTCATCTTGAAGATGAGGACCGACAAGAAGACTTCGGTTTGTTCAGTTTGTGTTTAGATCTTGTGTAAAGATAGATAGTGTTGATATGCTCAAGTTCACCACACACATAAAAGTTCAATATGTTTGATTTTCGTTTAACCGGTTTTTGGATTTCAAGTTTACATATATATGATATTCATGAATAGATAGAATCAAAACAAGTTTACATGGTTTAGTGTATATTAGATTTCATCTATATACATACCTCTAAAGGAAGATGTTGATGGCTCAAGGGTAATCAAGAACGGGATCATAGCGCAAAGCACTTAGCCTCGCTCAAACGTCACTATCAGAGAAGCCCGCTTGAAGATTCTTTAGTTGATTAGAACCTTGTAAGAAACTAGTTTGTTAAATAGTAGAATATAGATTTGAGGCTTAAAGATACACAGACACAAAAGTGTACATTTTCAAAAGTATGGTTTTAACATGTTTGATTTTGATACTTATTCCACATTTTCTTAGAAATTTTTATCTCAGTTTAGAACTTGTATCGCATAGCTATACATGTCTTCTCTTTTATTCAAACAAAAATTATTTGAAAATTTTCTTTATCTTTAAAAATACTTTAACCCAGTTTTTGGCCTAGGTGGGTCGACCGGGCAGTCAACCGTGCCTATTACAGGCCAGAACAATCGACTGAGCATCTGGCAATTGGGGTGCGCATGTTGTGCGTATTCCCGGTCGACCGACCAATCGACCGGTCCGTTATTGCGGTCAACCAGGCGGTTCACCGATTGTAACTAGTTTGTTCTCGATTAAATACAGTCGATCGACCGGTCGACCGAGAGCCAACGTTCAAATTTTTTGAATGGCCGGTCGACCGACAGAATGCCAAATTAGCAGTAACGACTAGATTTTTTAAATCTGTTTTTAAACATGTTTCTTTTAAAACGTGAAAAGTTGAATTTCTATGGTCAATTTCTTTCTTTTTAGACTGATAAAACTATTCTAAAAGTGTTTTTTTTAAACTTATATAAAGGGTCATTGGGATTGAATATTTCATAATAACAAATTCGATTGAAAATCTAGTTTTGCTTTTAAAGAGAAAAAGTTACAAAATTTTTGGTGCTCTTATATTGAGTTTTTTTTCTGCTCTTAAAATCTCTCTTTTTTGATTTTCACTCTCATTTACATCCTTGAGCTTCAAGGTTACATTTTACTCTATAGAGTTTTTATAAGAGAGTTGCAAAGAGAGTGTTTGTGATCTCTTGATCACCCAGAGCTTGTTATCTCATTGGCGTTGTGCTGTCTCTGGTGTAGAGGATTGAGTTGGAGAGTTGTATACTCCGAGTGGTTATAATTCCTTATTGTAAGGTCCCTTTGTGGAAGATCCAATAGTGGATAGTGAAATCCTTCATGGTGGTGAAGAAGGGGACGTAGAGCAGTAGCGCGAACCTTGAAACAAATTTTTTTGTTTGCGATTGCCTTATTATCTCTATTTCATTTACTTGTTTATCATTCATTTATTTCTGTCAATCAATATTCATCTCAACAAGATAGCAATTTAGCACCTCAACTCTTATCTAGAGAAATCACGAGGAGAAGTTCAGAGCCCTTCACGGGGAATCTAGCTTCAAATCATGCTTTGAGTGCTCAGTTTACATCATACATTTTATATTGTTTAAAATTTTCATTTGATTAGCTTTACACCTATTCAACTCCTCTAGGTGTAATTTCAATTAGTATCAGAGCTTTGATATCTAGAATTTGGCTTAACCACCTTAGAGAGATCCTAATTGCTAATCATTTCATTAACATCTTCATTCTCATCCACTATAGTAAAAATGGTCGAAGGTATCAAGACCCCTCCCAAGTTTGTTGACCTTGACTTTCCCATATAGAAGGTTAAGATGATCATATTTTTGCAATCCCTAGGAAGCCGGGCTACAAAGACAGTGACTAAACCCTTTAGTGTACCCGCTAGTGATGAGGATACTTGGTCCGACATTGCCATCAAGGAATTTGATGCCAATACTAAGGCACACTATGCATTGCTTCAAGCCTTGAACGATGATGACATAGTTAGGGTCATTCATTGCAAATCTGCCTACGAGATTTGGTCACAGTTAGTAGTCACTCACGATGGAACATCACAAGTCAGGTGGACTAAAATTGATCTCTTGTGTTCTCAATATGAGAACTTCACTATGCATGAACATGAGTCTATTGATGATATGGTTACAAAATTTACTAAAATAACTAATAGTCTTGCTTCTTTAGGTGATGTCATTGACAATGATCAAAAATCCGGAAGGTCATTCGTGCTCTTTCACCCTTATGGGAAGTCAAAGCTACTCATTTGAAAGAGTTAAATGACAAAGAAAAGATAGAGCTCATCGGTCTTATCGGCAACCTTAAGACTCATGAGATGGAGAGGAAGGCTAGAGAAGAAACGGCACCAAACAGAAGAAGAATTGAAAATACACCTAGAGGGGGGTGAATAGGTGTATAGCTAATCTAATGACAAATGATGCGGAATTAAAAACTATTGCACACACTATGTGTAACCAAAGAGTGTAGCTGAATTCCCAGTGAGGGGATTTGAACTATCTCCTCTAAATTCCTCTAAATAAGAGTTGAGGTGCTATATGAAGCTCTTTTGGTTCAACACTAGTGAGGGCACACAAACAATACCAAGCATATATATGATATGAACAATATGATGCAATGTAAGATATAAGAGAGATAGAGTTTAGAGATAGTGGATCAAACACAAACACCAAGATATGTTTCGAGATTCGAGCCACTGCTCTACGTCCCTGCCTTCACACAGAAAGATTTCTACTACGTCCACACAGGGAACCTCCACTGAGAAATTTGCAATTACAAACTTGGAGTATACAACTTTACTCTCCAACAACAACAACAACCTCTACACAAGAGGTAAGACACAAAGCTAAAACAACAATCACCTCTGCACAAAGAGTGATAAAGGCACAAAGTCAAGCTCCACCACAGTCACCTCTACACAAGAGGAATGAACACAAACCCAAAACAACACCGCCTCTACACTAGAGGGATAGGCACAAAGACAAAGCAAAGTGAAAGTTACAATCTTTGTGATCATAATAGACCACAAACAACTTTTCCCACAAAAATAAGATCCTATAGATAGCATAGATATGATAGCTTAAGTGTGAGAAAAATAAGGTGTTTGGAAAACAAATCACAAAGAAAAATATTTGAAAAAATACTAGTATGAAATAAAAATGAAGATAAAAATCAATTTCCCAATAACTATTTTTCCTTGATTTTTTCAACCATTGAAAACAAAATAAAAATAAATCTGTGAGGCACAAAACTCTTCTAAAATCTTGCTGCAAACCACTTGTAATATGGGAGAAAAAGTGCTCTAAAAATCTTATAAAAACAACCCAAGAGATGACTATTTATAGCCTCTCAAAAAATAGATCCGTTGGCAGCCTGAAAAGGCAGATTTTCCCTTCCGGTCGACCGTCCTAACGGTCATATTTCTGACCGTTGGCGCTCCGGTCGACCGGCTTTTCGGTCGACCAGCAGCACCCGAGAGTGAGGATGCTTTCAGTCTGTCGACCGGCCTTATAGGCTGGCCCTTGTGCACGTTTTGTACATATCGGTCGACCGGTTCGGTCGACCGACCTCTGGTCCGGTCGACCGCCAGTAGCCTCTGGCTGCTATTTCAGAACTTGAAACTTGGATACTTTAACTCCAATAAAATCCCATAAAATCCTATAAATTTCACAAAAATAAGTTTTTGTTAGATCTTTGAATAACAAATATGTGTGACCAAAAATCAACACATATTACAAACCGTTTGAACTATTTTTGTGATATTGAAATTAGGCTTTAAAACGAAAATCGTATTTTCTGAAAACCAAACTTTGAAATGGAAATCCGATTTTTTCAAAACTCATCTAAATACAAAAATATGATATTTAAACACGTTTGAAGCATATTGTGTATGGATAGAATCCAATACACATGTACATGATATATCTATGTTTTTGACATAAAATTCAAAAATAGGTTTTGTTAAATACAAAACTCCAAACGCATGAATAGGATCATCAAAATAAGTTTTTCCAAATAAACCTGTTAGATCTTCTTGAACCCTAAAATACACTCTTGAACTTGATTAGTACTAAATAAATTCATATGCTTTGTTATCATTAAAACACAAAATCAGGGATTGTAACCTTTGGGCCAACAAGATATTGTGTGAAAAAATGGAAAACAAATTGTAGATTTACTAGTGAAGTGGTTTGACACACCAAAATTAATTATCCAAGATGAAGGTGATGAACATAAGAAATATCTAGATGTGTCAAGATAGCAATATTTGAAGTAGAGATTGAATGCATTTTTTGAATCAGAGAATTATACTCAAATTTTGATAGAGTTACATATTCGTCAGTGGAAGTACCAAGAGTAGTGTTACTTCGACCGTCCTTATACTCAGTCATAAGAAGCAATGAAAAAACCCATAAACAGATAGATCAGTAGTAGAGAAGTCCAGATATTAACAAATATAATCAGTAGATGCAATGAACATCTTCAATAAAAGAGGACAGAGAAGTAGAGGAGTCTCCCATGAATCCAAAGCTTCTCAAATGATTTGACTCGACTTCTCGACAGCAAAGAAAACGGCTTGAAACAAATTAGTACTGCAAACGGGTCTTGTTCTGCAAATGGGCCGAGTCCGCCGTTGTCGGATCAGGTCTGCAACTGTCTGATCGGGTCTACAAATCCGATTGCAGATCACATTCGGGTCAAATTTGTGTCAAGTTTGCAAGGTCAAACCCAAATTTGGTTGGGGGTCGGATCCAATTATGGAGAAAAACCAACAGAACCTGATTCGGGGTGGATCTTGTGGCTAGCAGGGGGTTTCGAGTTCTATCTTGGTAGCGGCCAGGGATGAGAGAGAAGATGAGGCTGGTTGAGGTCACTGTCGTAAGTCGAGGATGAAGTCGAGACGAGATTTGCAGACTTGAAGATGCAGCGCGGATCTGTTAAAGATCACGCACAGATTTCGCGATGCCGGTGTTGGACTCGCCATCGAACGACGACGGTGAAGTCTTGACGAGATCGCCATCGAGCGAGGTTAAAGCCTTGACGAGGGCAAGGCCTGGTTTCGATATCGGGGATGGACGACAGCGATCTTGATCGGAGAAGCGGATCCGATCAGCGGTAGACAAGATAATGAGCCTAACGAAGTTGAGAGTGGAAACTGTTGGGTATTTTGATGGAATTAATTTTGGAGGAGACGATGAACAGTACAATTTTTTAATTTTGGGTGAATTTTGGGGGTTTTTTTATGAACAGTCACTCGTGGGAATTTTCGGGATTTTCAGGGAGATTTTAAACAGTATTTCTATTTGTTTTGAGGAACTAGAGTAAGATTTTTTTTTTTTTTTGATATGAAGTTAAAAAGATGAAAAGAAGATTGTACTTCTTCAACTAAAGAGTGATCATTTATTTCTAACGAAAAAATACATGAAATAAAATATAATGCGCAACTTAAGTAGAATATCAAAATAAAAAAAAAATCAAAAATTAAAAAAAAAATTCTATTTCTACTCTAATAGCATGCAAATTATAATTTGCAATCATACGTTATTTTTGCATATATATATACAAATGTATTTTTTCTAAGGTGGAGTCAAATGAGAATAAGAACAAGTTCTAGATCTAAATAAGAATGGACTTTTTGTAGGTGGAGTCAAATATGAGAATAAGAGTAAGTTCTAGAACTTTAAAATGAACTTTTTTTATATGGGTACATCTTAGTACAATCTAAGAGGACCTATTAGGAGCACTTGACCACACACACACACACACACACACATATATATTAATTAGCGAGGGTATTGGGGCGAGGAGGGATACAGCTTGGTTGGGTATTTTTCCTGCAGAAAGAAACATTTAGAAATGTAGAATCTTGGGGGGTGCTGAAAAGTAGGGTTGGCTAATGGGGCGGGTCGACCCGCGTAGACCCGCCCCGCCCGCCCTGTGCGACCCGTTTGAGTCGCACAGGGCGGGTTACGGGTCAACCCGCACCTGCCCCGTTTAGGGGCGGGTCAAAACGGGTTGACCCGTCCCGTGTAAACGAGACGAATCGGGTTGGAGAAAATTTCCCCGACCCCCTTTCTCTAATTTTTTTATGTCCAATATTATTATATGACTGTTAAAGAGGAAAATTAGTCTCAGACCCCTAAATTCGTTTTTTTTTTTTCCAACCTTCAACGGCTCAAAAAAGAGCCATTGTGTGTGAGAAAGAGGGTGCCACGTGGCACCCTCTTATTCACCCACAACGGCTCATTTTTGAGCCGTTTTATCCTTTTTTAAAAAAAAATAAAAAACCCCCCATAACCTCTATAAATACCCTCCACTCTCATTCACTTTCATCTCACTTCACCTCAACCCTCTCTCTTCTATTATAAATCACTCTTATTCTCTTACAATTACAAATCTCTACCAACTTCCAGTCTAGTCTAATGGAGCCCAACTGGAGTACTGGCGGTACCTCATCCGAAACCGGTGATAGCTCTTCATCGACACACAATCCTTCATCTGCCGCACCTTACACCGATGCTGGTGGTAACTCATCGTCAACATATGCCGCTTACCCACCATACAATTATGCTCCCCCAACATCCGCATTTGCTCCCTATTACAATTCGTCAAGCTATGCAATTGACTACAGTAGTTTTGCACCATATACACATGCTGCATATGTCAGTGATAGTGGTACAGGTCGGCATTTTATTTTCTTCCCTCCTCAATATTCCTCATATTCTCAACTTTTAATGTCAACATCACCAATGCACGCACAATCTCTGACTCCTTTTTTTACTGAAACACAAAAACAACACGATACACAATCAGCACAGTATGATACTATAATTCCAGAAACACAACAACTAACTAGCACAACCACTAAAGTAAGAGCTAAAACTTCTCTAGTGTGGAACCATTTCATAGAAAAAGTTGTTGAAGGTAGAAGAAAGGCAGAATGTAAGTACTGTCATCAACTATTTGATCATAAAGAAGGATACGGTACAGGTGTTCTTAATAAACACTATGAAAAAAAGCATGCTAAAAGTCACGGTTTATCACCACAACAAGTACAAATATTAGCTGATTCAGGCACACTCTCCACTTGGAGATATAAGCCTGAAGTAAATAAGCATAAGTTAGCTGAATTTATTGTTCGAGCAGAACTTCTATTTTCTTTTACTGAATCAGATGCATTAGTTGATTATCTTAAATCTATTTTTGCTCCTGATTATAAGAGAATTAGCAGACAAACTATAACTAAAAAAATTGAAGATTTATTTGTAAATAGAAAAAATATTTTGAAGGCTCTTTTACGAGTGATGCTAGAAAATTTTCATTAATTTCCGATATATGGGAAGCTCTTAATCTTATTTATCATTTATGTGTTACTGCTCACTTTATTGATGATAACTGGATTTTACAAAAACGTATTTTATCATTTTCTAAATTTTCTGAGAAACATTCAGCTACAAATGTAGCAAATTCAATTTTTATTACTTGTAGAAATTATGGTATAGAAAATAAAATATTTTCTATTTCTTTTGATAATGCAAGTGAAAATACTGCTTCAATAAAATAATTGAAAACGGTATTAGATCCGATTTTAAACGGTAAACTTTTTCATGTTAGATGTGTTTGCCATATATTGAATTTATGTGTACAAGATGGTCTAAAAATCTTAGACATATATATTTATAAAGTTAAAAAAATTATTTTACATATAAAACACAGTGGACCTAGGAGACAATCTTTTAAAAGTTATGTAGGTTCACCTAGAGGGGGGGTGAATAGGTGATGACTAATCTAAAGGTCACTTAATGCCAAATAATGTGGAAGCTAAAAGCAATTATGACCTTAACAAATCTTTTACACAAAACACTACGTATAATACAAGAGTGTTGCCGAATTCCCCGTGAAGGGCTCTGGACAAACTCCTCTAGATTCCCCTTGAATGGGTTGAGGTGCCGCGTTGGCTCTCTTGGTTAAATACAAGTGTTAGCAAACAACCCAAGCAAGTATATCAATGAGCACACAATATATCAAGCATGTAAAGATAAGACAAGTAATAACATGCAAGATATAAACAAGAGACAAAGAGAGAGAGAGAGAGTGAGCAATCGCAAACACAAGGGATTTGTTTCGAGGTTCGAGCACCCTTGCTCTACATCCCCGCCTTCGACACACGAAGGATTTCCACTATGATCGATCCCAATGGATCACCCGGTGTCGCAACACCTACAACTCTCGGACTCCCTAGTCCGTACACACGTAAGCTCACCGGCTCGCCGAGGCCGCACCTCAAACACGGAGTTCACACACGAACTCGAAACAAATCGCGAACGCACTCGTCCGCCTCCTCAAGAAACAAGAAAAGATCTCTTGGTGATCTAAACACTTTGATCACCAATACAAACTCTCACAACAAAACCCTATAGGTAGATGTAGTAATGGATAGCTCAAGTGGGTGTGTGAGAAAACAAGGATGGAAATTGTGGAGGAAAACTCAAAGAATCACTTTTACACACTCTTAATAAAACTCTCATTTTGATTGGAAGAATTAGCTCTCAAATTTGTGGAGAAAAACCTCTGAAAAGAGTAGGAAAAACTAGCTCTAAAACTTATCCAAAATCTTGTATCAAAACAATGACCAAACCCCCAAATTTATAGGCTGTCAAAAACTAGCCGTTGGGGTCTGTCAGACCTGTCGGTCGACCACCCGGTGGACCGCCAACGGTCAAAAATCAGACCGTTGGAGCCTCCGGTCGACCGCCCGGTCGACCCAAAAGAACAGAGAGCACTGCTCTCAGTTCCGGTCGACTGGGTCGGCAGACGGCCATCTGCAAGGTCAAGGCCTGCACGTCGTGCACGTCGGTCGACCGAGCCGGTCGACCGACTTCAACTCTAGTCGACTTGGTAGGTCGACTAGTCGACTTGGCTGAAGCCTGAAACAGAAATCTGATAAGGGATTTAAAACTTGGTCTTTTTGATTGAAATAAAATCCCATAAAATACCTAAAAATTTACAAAAATAGTTTTACCAATGTTCTTTGATAAACAAACATGCATGCACAAAATCAAGGCATGTTATAAGAGATTTGGACTATTTTTGTAATATGGAAATATTGGCTCAATTGAAAACTTGTATTTTCCAAAATCTTGTTTTCCAAAACTCCTTTAAATAAAAACTAGATATTTTGAACTCATTAAAGCATAGTGTGTATGGATATGATCCACTACACAAATAAGATGAAATATCTAAGTTTTTGACATTAAGCTCTAAACATGATTTTGGTTAAAGGATATGTATATAAGAAATTCTAAAAACCAAAGTATTTTTCCAAAGTAAAAATTCTTTTCTAAAACTAAAAATCTTTTATGAAATATATCTATCAAGAGTGTGTGTGTAAATGTATACTTGAGCAATCCACCAACTACTCTATCCTTTACATTTTATCTAAAACAAAATTTTCTAAAAACTAAATCTTATACCTAGACACAAGTCTTGATCTTGAAGTCTTCCCTTGAAGTCTTCTCATCATCTTGACTTGGTCCAAATGCAATCCAACGAGCTCGACTCCTCTTGAGTACTTGATGTGATCTTTATGCATAGGCTCGTGAATCAAACCGGTGTAAGCTCAAAACTTGACTTTAAATCCTTTGTTGAAGCTCCACACCTACTAAGATCTTGATAACAAATCTGTCACTAATTAAACACAAGATCATTAGTAAACATAACTACATGAGTTGATCATCATCAAAACTAGAGTGATGGGCCTTTGGGCCAACAATCTCCCCCTTTTTGATGATGACAAAACTCATGAAGTTATATATGCATGGATTAAAGTAAAGCTTTAAAGAAAGCTTCCCCTTAACTCATGCATAACAAATAAATAATAAATATGCAATGAAGGCACATAAACATGTATGCAAATGAAGGAGTAAACATGCTAATCAAGTATAAAACAAAATCACAAAATCTTTTTCTCTTATTTGCAAAACAAAACATATATGCATAAACATAAATCCTTTAATAAAAACATGCATATAGCAAATACCTCCCCCCTTTTTGTCAATCATCAACAAAGGGTTTAAGGTAAAAACAAAATCATCAAATCTTTCTCCCCCTTTTTGTCATAAACAAAGAGATCAATAAGGGGTCAAATCAAATATATCAATAAAAGATTATATGCGATATACATTCATGAAGAGGAAGACGCTAAGTTAGCTTCCCTACACATATATATTACATGAAAGAGGGATGACAAGCCCTAATTCACATAACATATAATATGTAATGCATAAGAGGAGATGTGAAGCTCCCCCTACACACGTGTACCACATAAAGAAGAGTTGTTAAGCTCCTCAATATACAATACACTCAACATGAATTTACATGTAGAAGAGATGTTAAGCTCTCCTTGCATATAGGCAATACAAATCAAAAAATATTTTTTTTTAAAATTTTTCTTAAACAAAATTTTTAAAGGTATCAGAGCTTTAGTAAAACAAACAAATTTTAAGATACCAAATTGAAAATATTCATTATTGTAAATCATATTGATACCAATTGAAATTTAATAAATATGAAGTTGAAACATATTGATACCAATAGTAAACATAATGGATCAAAAATTTTTATTTTTCATCATAAACTTTGTGCTTTTAAAAATGTAAACCAATTGTAAGTTAAGCACATGAAAATCATATATATGTATGAAGAAAATATACCAATTGAAATTGATACATACATATATAAGAAAACAAAATATGAGTATATACAAAAATTATCAATTTAGATACCAATTGAAAGAATCCAATGATACCAATTGAAAATGACAATGTAAATCAAGTATATAACTCATAACTTATGTCTCCCAACCAAGTTCAAAATTAAAATATTTTTCTCATAAAGTATACATGAATATGATCTCCCATCCATCCTCCCATTGATGGTAGGGGTTTTCAAAAATTAGATTTGAAAATATTTTAGCATTGAAAATCACTACCAAATGAAGAACAATAACTAATTAAAATAATTTTTTTAAAAAAGAACTAGTTAAAGATCCTTCAAAAACATGAAATCAAAGCATATGTATTTCATGAATCATACCAAATACAAGAATTGACACTCGATCTATGAAGCTCAAAAATATGTTCATGAATCAAGGTCATGACAAAAGAAATAAAGTGTAAGTGTTCAAAAGTCATGTAAATAGCATTTTCATGAAAATAGACATTGAAGCTCAAAAAGTGTGAGTATCATTTTTTTTAAAAAAAATTCATTTTTATCAAACAAACATGAAAATTCATTTTTCATTAAAACAAAACATACTTCTAGGTATATGTATAATTTATCCAATCCTAACAATACACATACATATCCCAAACATAAAAGAGTCTATCAAATGTATTTGCATGAAGGCAAGAGACTCACGGGTATACATGTATATTTATTAGATTTGAATACAAAATACATACATGAAGTAAAATCATAAAATTGGCAAAACAAGTATAAATGAGGAAATCATCAAAACTAGGCTATACATATGCATATAGTGGGTACAAATGAGCATGAAGTGCAAACATATATAAGTCAATTTGTTTTCACTATTTGTACATGCATAAATACAAGTTTTAATGGAATCTACATCTAAACATGAATTTACCACATGAAGTACAAAAACAATTAAAACATGAACATGCTATGAATATGATATATGTAAAAAGCATGTACATAAAAAGTAGGAGTTTAGAGATTGTTACAAACTCCAAAGCTCCAAGCATGGTGGTCATCCCACCAAAAATTTCCTTGATAGTGATGCATCAAATGTGTGTCCATTAAGTCCATTTGCATCCACCATTAAGGCACCAAATCTCTTACGTCTTGAGAGATCCCTCACCTACATCAAAAACATGGGGTGGGGGTTTTGGTACTCATATTCTTTTGGGTCCTTGAGGGTTAGTCTTGTAAGGCACCCAAACATTTTTATTAACAAAATTTAAAATATGCAACTTGTCATAACAAAATTTTGCTAGATGGCCTTTGCGGCCACAATGTGTACATTTGTACACTGTAGGATGCTTATGTGTGTGGGTGTGATCATGACGTGCAACATAAGCATATGCATGAGGATGATATGCATGAATGTGTGGAGTTTGTTTCTTTAAAAATAAGGACTCCAATCTCTTATGATTAAATGCACAATTGCTCAAAGTTGAGCTTAAACAATTAATCATATTTTTCAAAACATTAACTTCATTTTGATCAATAGAAGTGGTGGCATGTAAAGTATGATCAAAAGTCTTTTTCTTTTTAGAAACTTTTTCTTTTTCTTTTTCAAAAATTTTTCTTTTCAAAGTAGAGTTTTCTTGAAAAGCAAATTTTTTTTGTTTTTCCACCAAAATAATTTCATTTTTCAAACTCATATTTCCTTCACACAAATCATTCAATTTAGACATCAAGGAAATATTTTCATTTTTCAAAACTTCATTTTCTTTTTCTAAGCATGCAATCTTAGTTCTAAATGAATCATTTTCTATATGCATGCAATCAAACTTCTTTTTCAAATTTTTATTATCTTTCTTAATCATGTCATATTTTTCAAGTAGGAGTTGACAAAAAGTGGTAAGCTCATCATATGACATGTCCTCATCCTCGGATTCGGTAGTTACCTTAAGGGGGTTATCCCCTTGGACCATATAGCACAAGTTGGAGGTGTTGCTTCCAACGTCCGAATCGCTCCCCGCATAATATAAATCCTTTTCGCCAAGGGAGGTGATGATGTTTCAAGCTACAAAAGCCGAATCAACATTAGAAACCCTCGATAAATAATCATCATTTAGGGTTGATTTTAAAGCATGAAGGGCTTTTGCATTAGCCTCAAAATTCTTGCTATCATTAATATAAGAATTTTTAATTGTAGCAAGATAAACATGAATGCCTAAGGCCTTGAGGTACATAGACATCTTAACCTTCCAAATTTGGATGTTAAGAATGTCAAAGGTGTGTGGTGATATGAAGTCCATGGTGTGTGTACAAAAATATTGTGATTAGCCTAAAAATGAGGATCTTTAACTCTAGGTTGTTAGACCCAAATCAGAGTACCAAGCTCTGATACCAATTGTAGGTTCACCTAGAGGGGGGGTGAATAGGTGATGGCTAATCTAAAGTCACTTAATGCCAAATAATGCGGAAGCTAAAAGCAATTATGACCTTAACAAATCTTTTACACAAAACACCACGTATAACACAAGTGTGTTGCCGAATTCCCCGTGAAGGGCTCTGGACAAACTCCTCTAGATTCCCCTTGAATGGGTTGAGGTGCCGCGTTGGCTCTCTTAGTTAAATACAAGTGTTAGCAAACAACCCAAGCAAGTATATCAATGAGCACACAATATATCAAGCATGTAAAGATAAGACAAGTAATAGCATGCAAGATATAAACAAGAGACAAAGAGAGAGAGAGAGAGAGAGTGATCAATCGCAAACACAAGGGATTTATTTCGAGGTTCGAGTACCCTTGCTCTACATCCCCGCCTTCGACACACGTAGGATTTCCACTATGATCGATCCCAATGGATCACCCGGTGTCGCAACACCTACAACTCTCGGACTCCCTAGTCCGTACACACGTAAGCTCACCGGCTCGCCGAGGCCGCACCTCAAACACGGAGTTCACACACGAACTCGAAACAAATCGCGAACGCACTCGTCCGCCTCCTCAAGAAACAAGAAAAGATCTCTTGGTGATCTAAACACTTTGATCACCAATACAAACTCTCACAACAAAACCCTATAGGTAGATATAGCAATGGATAGCTCAAGTGGGTGTGTGAGAAAACAAGGATGGAAATTATGGAGGAAAACTCAAAGAATCACTTTTACACACTCTTAATAAAACTCTCCTTTTGATTGGAAGAATTAACTCTCAAATTTGTGGAGAAAAACCTCTGAAAAGAGTAGGAAAACTGGCTCTAAAACTTCTCTAAAATCTTGTATCAAAACAATGACCAAACCCCCAAATTATAGGCTGTCAAAAAATAGCCGTTGGGGGTCTGTCAGACCTGTCGGTCGACCGCCCGGTCGACCGCCAACGGTCAAAAATCAGACCGTTGGAGCCTCCGGTCGACCGCCCGGTCGACCCAAAAGAACAGAGAGCACTGCTCTCAGTTCCGGTCGACTGGGTCGGCAGACCGGCCATCTGCAAGGTCAAGGCGTGCACGTCGTGCACGTCGGTCGACCGAGCCGGTCGGCCGACTTCAGCTCTAGTCGACTTGGTAGGTCGACTAGTCGACTTGGCTGAAGCCTGAAACAGAAATCTGATAAGGGATTTAAAACTTGGTCTTTTTGATTGAAATAAAATCCCATAAAATACTAAAAATCTACAAAAATAGTTTTACCAATGTTCTTTGATAAACAAATATGCTTGCACAAAATCAAGGCATGTTATAAGAGATTTGGACTATTTTTGTAATATGAAAATATTGGCTCAATTGAAAACTTGTATTTTCCAAAATCTTGTTTTCCAAAACTCCTTTAAATAAAAACTAGATATTTTGAACTCATTAAAGCATAGTCTGTATGGATATGATCCACTACAAAAATAAGATGAAATATCTAAGTTTTTGACATTAAGCTCTAAACATGTTTGGTTAAAGGATATGTATATAAGAAATTCCAAAAACCAAAGTATTTTTCCAAAGTAAAAATTCTTTTCTAAAACTAAAAATCTTTTATGAAAACATATCTATCAAGAGTGTGTGTGTAAATGTATACTTGAGCAATTCACCAACTACTCTATCCTTTACATTTTATCTAAAACAAAATCTTCTAAAAACTAAATCTTATACCTAGACACAAGTCTTGATCTTGAAGTCTTCCCTTGAAGTCTTCTCATCATCTTGACTTGGTCCAAATGTGTAATACCCGTTCCCGGAATACGTACTTAGTTGCGTATTTAGATTTTCGGTCGTATTTTTTCGATTTGTTTCCTGTATTTATTCTGTATTATGAATTCCTTATATGACTGTTTTGTCTTGGATTTGGATTCGTGGATTCGGAGTCAGCCCTAGTCTGAACCGAAGGCCGATCCTAGAGTATTACTCGATTTAGACATTCTAATAATTAGAATTGACCGATTTTAGTTTTAAATATCATTTTCCAATATTATATATTTTCTATGATTTTCTAGATTTTTCTGGAATTAAAATGAAAGTCTTCAAAACCGGTGTCGGCCAGTTCCGCTGACCGATTCTTGGATTTTTAATTCTCAAACAGTTTGGAATTCCATGATGGTCCTTTAGGCTTTATTCCTTAGAATCATATTTTCTACCTATATTCTTTTTCTGAGGATTTTATGATTTTATGAAAATTCCATCGGAGTCGGTAGATAACTGGTTCGGGATTTTTAGTTTCAAAACTATAAAGTATTTCTTAAAACGGATTTCACTATAATTCTTAGTTTAATATTCTTGATTTTTGATAATTATTTCGGGTCGTTCCGAGATACTTGAATTTCGGACGATTCCGGTGTTTTCCCGAAAGATTTCCGCATCCGCAACTGAATCCCGGGAATCCGCCACTTCCATTATTTTCATTCTCCATTCCAAGAGTATTCCTTCCCTTTCCATTTTCTTTCCCATTTCCTATTTTCTTTCTTTCCTTTCCTTTAACTTCCACCACACACTTTTCCTATTTTCCAAAATTCTAAATTCCTTTTTCTTATTCCACCAACTCCCACCTACCCCCATTAAATGCATTTCTCTCTCTCCCTCATCCCATGGCCGGCCAAGTGGCCAAGAGAAGGACACTCACCTCACCTCCCCACTTTACAAAAACCCCCCTCTCTTCTATCATATTTGCACCTCCTTCACAAAAGTCAAAACCTATAAATACTTTTCCTCTCCTTTCTTTATTCATTCTCACTTCAACTTTCTCTTTCTTCTCTTCTCTTCTCTTCTCTTCACCAAAGCCCTAATCTCCAACTCCTCTTCATCTCCATCACTACAACAACAACCACCAACTCCCTAAGGAACAACAAGGTCATCTTCTTCCTCCTTCATCTCCATGGAAGCCACCACAAGGTCATCAACAACTCCAAAGCCCCATCTTCTTCTTCATCAACAACTTCCATCACTACCACTCTTTTTGGTGAGTAATTTTCATCACCGAGGCTTAGATTATTCTTAGTATGCTTAGGTTTGTTCATCATGTTCAATTATGTCTTCAATCCATGATTATTTAGCCATCAAACCCAACCCTAGAAAATCTGTTCTGTTTGCTGTTTCCAGTCGATTAGTCGACTAGACCTAGACATTAGTCGACTAACTTATTCTGTCCTGTGAAACACAATTCTAGGAAACACAGTATTAGTCGACTTACCTTAGTTCCTAGTCGACTAGAGGCCCTTAGTCGACTACACCCTTGACCCTAGTCGACTAACCCTTCCTGGACCAGAAACCTTAACTCTCTGTATCCCAGATTTAGTCGACTTAACATAACTGTTAGTCGACTTGTCATGTCTGTTAGTCGACTACCCATATGACCCTAGTCGACTAGCTTTTCTCTGGAACCAACCCAACTCTCTGGAACCCAGTTTTAGTCGACTATACCTTACTGTTAGTCGACTAACTCCACTATTAGTCGACTACTCTTCCATCCTAGTCGACTAACTTTGCCTGTCTGTCATAGTTGATTCCTTTCTTGAACATGAACCTTACCCTCTAGACTTATATCATGTATAGGTATTACTTGACTTGTCATTTGACAAACATCATCTCCCTTCTCTCTTTCTCTCTCCTCTTCACTCTACATATTTATGTCAGGTTTTGTGGCGCATCCCGAGCTTCTGTGGATATTGGACCTTTCGGCATTTCTGGTGATTTAGGCGAGTAGTCTCGCCTCTATTTGAGTTTCCGTTTCATCGGTCGATAAGTATTTCGCTTCTTATTTCCATATTCATGTATTGCACTACATTGCTTGTATTATGGTAGCTTCATCTTGTGCTTGTACCATGCTTATGATATGCTTGCTTCTTTATCGTATACCATGCGTGGCCGACCCTTCGTGGTCGTTGGGCTTTGAGTCACTTCCATGTTACTACTTGTCATTGCTTCAGACATGTTAGTTGTATGCTCCCTTTTAACACATGTATATCACCTGACATCTAGTATGTTATCACCTGACCACCTGACAAGCCACTATCTGGCAAGACCATCTTGTTATGTCATGACTTACCCAGACTTATTATCAATCCATTGTTATGCATGTTACTTGATATACATCACCATTTATCATGCTATCTCTTGACACCAGCATGATACACCGATTCTTATAATTATCACGATAAAGGGAATGTAGTACCTGATTACTGTTATGTACTGATCACTGTTATGTATTCTTGTTATGATATTGCTCATTCCCGAAATCTGATAATTATGTTCATAAGCTATAAAAAGGACAACTTGTATGGGTATGGGAGGAAGTGATGGATGCCGGAATGATATCTTGCTTATAGTGATGGGATATAAAAGTATGTATATATATATATATTATATATATATACTGGCGGTAAGTGTTATGATATTACTGTTAGGGGGACTTTGGGCCTCCAAAGCCGGTTCCAGGTGTATGGAAACCACTATAAGAAGTTCTATCAGTTCTCCATCTACTTCCGTTAACAACCCTCGACTTGCTTATATATGGATGTATGTGGGTTGGCCGTACACCAGGTCACATACCGAGATATATGGGTCAGACGAGTAATAATAATAATAGGTGTTTCCTGTGACCCCAGTTATGATTACTGTTATGATTCCTGTTTTGATACCTGTTATGCACTCTTGTCACATCTGTTATGTATTCTTGTTATGACTACTTTGCAACTCTGATTCTATACGCTTAGATATTCGGTGGCATGGGATAACGGTATATAGATGAGGGTTTCCTTGTTTGGATTATTCCTTCGATGTACTAGTCTCATGGGACCGTAACCTAAGCGTATATAATCAATTTTGCTTGTGATCAGTTTTACTTCGGATTTCCTGTTTTACGATTGTTACGTTATACCCGTTCTTATATATACTTCATTTGTGTTCTAACCCTCCTGTCTTCTGTACCTGACTCTTGTACTCACCCTTGGCTCGCCACCTGGCTTTTGCATCCTACTCGCCTGGGGAGTTTCACTGACTCCCCTGGATTCTCATGTCCAGGTCCGGGAGCCCGGAGCGTGAGGATCTCCCCCTTTGCTGCTCAGAGTAGCGCAGCGGTAGCGTGGATCTCCAGCCGACCGTCCAGGGCCACATCCTTCCAGGCCCCCTGTATGCCTCTCGAGTTTCCTCTTAGCAAACTCGTGAGTGCCCTTTTTCTATTCATACTTGTACTTTTCCTTGTACACTTGTATGTGAGCGCCCTTTTATGCTGTTCATATATGTATATCCCTTGTACTCTCGCATTTGCGCATATCTGTGATGTATTATTATTGTAATATTCATCACCTCTGGTGATAACTCTGTGATTGTATATATATATGTGTTGGAATGTATAATGCACCACTTGCTTCCGTACTCTGATTCTTGTCTGTATTGATGCTTAGCGTATATACGGGAAGGTAATTCGGACTTACGTATATACGTCGCAGTGACGTCCCCGTATCGCCGGGATCGGGGCGTACAGGATGGTATCAGAGCTTAGGCTCTAACTTCCTCAGTACGTCCAGAGGGCAAATTAATGGTAATGAAATTGCAACTGGAATACTTGAGTCCTGGTTATACATTCCAACTACAAGTGCAGAGTTATCTATTCTTGACTATCTTTCCTTTGATTCCTAGATCCTTTCCATATCCCTTCCCTGTTTTGGTTTTATGAAGCCTTATACTATTTTAAGATATGACTAGACTAGAGAGGTAGTGGCTGGTTCAGAATGAAGCTATTATATGATCTCTTCGGCCAATTCTATGAAGCTTGGTATTCTCCAGATCGGTCTTGATCTGGCTATCTTTCAGAAGACAGCAATCGGGATTCTTAATTATCGGTCTTCTTTATTATGATGCTCAGGACTATCAGGGTTTTCTTTATCTTCGGTATTCTGGCTCATTTATTGCACAGCCACGACATCAGCAGTATTATTCAGCATTATTCGAAGATTTATACAGCCGGAAGTGCGGAGGATGATTATTGTTCAGTCGACTTGAGAGCCCTACCTCTAGTGCTTCATATCTTAATTGGTATAAATTCCACCGCTGTCCCCTTGTATTCAATTTACCCCTTAACGAAATTGCGAGGACGCAATTTTTTGTAAGGTGGGTGGATTGTAATACCCCGTTCCCGGAATACGTACTTAGTTGCATATTCAGATTTTCGGTCGTATTTTTTGATTTGTTTCCTGTATTTATTCTGTATTATGAATTTCTTATATGACTGTTTTGTCTTGGATTTGGATTCGTGGATTCGGAGTCAGCCCTAGTCTGAACCGAAGGCCCGATCCTAGAGTATTACTCGATTTAGACATTCTAATAATTAGAATTGACCGATTTTAGTTTTAAATATCATTTCCAATATTATATATTTTCTATGATTTTCTAGATTTTTCTGGAATTAAAATGAAAGTCTTCAAAACCGGTGTCGGCCAGTTCCGCTGACTGATTCCTGGATTTTTAATTCTCAAACAGTTTGGAATTCCATGATGGTCCTTTAGGCTTTATTCCTTAGAATCATATTTTCTACCTACATTCTTTTTCTGAGGATTTTATGATTTTATGAAAATTCCATCGGAGTCGGTAGATAACTGGTTCCGGGATTTTTAGTTTCAAAACTATAAAGTATTTCTTAAAACGGATTTCACTATAATTCTTAGTTAATATTCTTGATTTTGATAATTATTTCGGGTCGTTCCGAGATACTTGAATTTCGGACGATTCCGGTGTTTTCCCGAAAGATTTCCGCATCCGCAACTGAATCCCGGGAATCCGCCACTTCCATTATTTTCATTCTCCATTCCAAGAGTATTCCTTCCCTTTTCCATTTTCTTTCCCATTTCCTATTTTCTTTCTTTCCTTTCCTTTAACTTCCACCACACACTTTTCCTATTTTCCAAAATTCTAAATTCCTTTTTCTTATTCCACCAACTCCCACCTACCCCCATTAAATGCATTTCTCTCTCTCCCTCATCCCATGGCCGGCCAAGTGGCCAAGAGAAGGACACTCACCTCACCTCCCCACTTTACAAAAACCCCCCTCTCTTCTATCATATTTGCACCTCCTTCACAAAAGTCAAAAACCTATAAATACTTTTCCTCTCCTTTCTTATTCATTCTCACTTCAACTTTCTCTTTCTTCTCTTCTCTTCTCTTCTCTTCACCAAAGCCCTAATCTCCAACTCCTCTTCATCTCCATCACTACAACAACAACCACCAACTCCCTAAGGAACAACAAGGTCATCTTCTTCCTCCTTCATCTCCATGGAAGCCACCACAAGGTCATCAACAACTCCAAAGCCCCATCTTCTTCTTCATCAACAACTTCCATCACTACCACTCTTTTTGGTGAGTAATTTTCATCACCGAGGCTTAGATTATTCTTAGTATGCTTAGGTTTGTTCATCATGTTCAATTATGTCTTCAATCCATGATTATTTAGCCATCAACCCAACCCTAGAAAATCTGTTCTGTTTGCTGTTTCCAGTCGATTAGTCGACTAGACCTAGACATTAGTCGACTAACTTATTCTGTCCTGTGAAACACAATTCTAGGAAACACAGTATTAGTCGATACCTTAGTTCCTAGTCGACTAGAGGCCCTTAGTCGACTACACCCTTGACCCTAGTCGACTAACCTTTCTGGACCAGAAACCTTAACTCTCTGTATCCCAGATTTAGTCGACTTAACATAACTGTTAGTCGACTTGTCATGTCTGTTAGTCGACTACCCATATGACCCTAGTCGACTAACTTTTCTCTGGAACCAAACCCAACTCTCTGGAACCCAGTTTTAGTCGACTATACCTTACTGTTAGTCGACTAACTCCACTATTAGTCGACTACTCTTCCATCCTAGTCGACTAACTTTGCCTGTCTGTCATAGTTGATTCCTTTCTTGAACATGAACCTTACCCTCTAGACTTATATCATGTATAGGTATTACTTGACTTGTCATTTGACAAACATCATCTTCCCTTCTCTCTTTCTCTCTCCTCTTCACTCTACATATTTATGTCAGGTTTTGTGGCGCATCCCGAGCTTCTGTGGATATTGGACCTTTCGGCATTTCTGGTGATTTAGGCGAGTAGTCTCGCCTCTATTTGAGTTTCCCGTTTCATCGGTCGATAAGTATTTCGCTTCTTATTTCCATATTCATGTATTGCACTACATTGCTTGTATTATGGTAGCTTCATCTTGTGCTTGTACCATGCTTATGATATGCTTGCTTCTTTATCGTATACCATGCGTGGCCGACCCTTCGTGGTCGTTGGGCTTTGAGTCACTTCCATGTTACTACTTGTCATTGCTTCAGACATGTTAGTTGTATGCTCCCTTTTAACACATGTATATCACCTGACATCTAGTATGTTATCACCTGACCACCTGACAAGCCACTATCTGGCAAGACCATCTTGTTATGTCATGACTTACCCAGACTTATTATCAATCCATTGTTATGCATGTTACTTGATATACATCACCATTTATCATGCTATCTCTTGACACCAAGCATGATACACCGATTCTTATAATTATCACGATAAAGGGAATGTAGTACCTGATTACTGTTATGTACTGATCACTGTTATGTATTCTTGTTATGATATTGCTCATTCCCGAAATCTGATAATTATGTTCATAAGCTATAAAAAGGACAACTTGTATGGGTATGGGAGGAGTGATGGATGCCGGAATGATATCTTGCTTATAGTGATGGGATATAAAAGTATGTATATATATATATATATACTGGCGGTAAGTGTTATGATATTACTGTTAGGGGGACTTTGGGCCTCCAAAGCCGGTTCCAGGTGTATGGAAACCACTATAAGAAGTTCTATCAGTTCTCCATCTACTTCCGTTAACAACCCTCGACTTGCTTATATATGGATGTATGTGGGTTGGCCGTACACCAGGTCACATACCGAGATATATGGGTCAGACGAGTAATAATAATAATAGGTGTTTCCTGTGACCCCAGTTATGATTACTGTTATGATTCCTGTTTTGATACTGTTATGCACTCTTGTCACATCTGTTATGTATTCTTGTTATGACTACTTTGCAACTCTGATTCTATACGCTTAGATATTCGGTGGCATGAGATAACGGTATATAGATGAGGGTTTCCTTGTTTGGATTATTCCTTCGATGTACTAGTCTCATGGGACCGTAACCTAAGCGTATACAATCAATTTTGCTTGTGATCAGTTTTACTTCGGATTTCCTGTTTTACGATTGTTACGTTATACCCGTTCTTATATATACTTCATTTGTGTTCTAACCCTCCTGTCTTCTGTACCTGACTCTTGTACTCACCCTTGGCTCGCCACCTGGCTTTTGCATCCTACTCGCCTGGGGAGTTTCACTGACTTCTGGATTCTCATGTCCAGGTCCGGGAGCCCGGAGCGTGAGGATCTCCCCCTTTGCTGCTCAGAGTAGCGCAGCGGTAGCGTGGATCTCCAGCCGACCGTCCAGGGCCACATCCTTCCAGGCCCCCTGTATGCCTCTCGAGTTTCCTCTTAGCAAACTCGTGAGTGCCCTTTTTCTATTCATACTTGTACTTTTCCTTGTACACTTGTATGTGAGCGCCCTTTTATGCTGTTCATATATGTATATCCCTTGTACTCTCGCATTTGCGCATATCTGTGATGTATTATTATTGTAATATTCATCACCTCTGGTGATAACTCTGTGATTGTATATATATATGTGTTGGAATGTATAATGCACCACTTGCTTCCGTACTCTGATTCTTGTCTGTACTGATGCTTAGCGTATATACGGGAAGGTAATTCGGACTTACGTTATATACGTCGCAGTGACGTCCCCGTATCGCCGGGATCGGGCGTTACAAAATGCAATCCAACGAGCTCGACTCCTCTTGAGTACTTGATGTGATCTTTATGCATAGGCTCGTGAATCAAACCGGTGTAAGTTACAAAACTTGACTTTAAATCCTTTGTTGAAGCTCCACACCTACTAAGATCTTGATAACAAATCTGTCACTAATTAAACACAAGATCATTAGTAAACATAACTACATGAGTTGATCATCATCAAAACTAGAGTGATGGGCCTTTGGGCCAACAAGTTATTGCCGACAATGTGGACTGAAGGAAAAACTACTCCAAGCAGATGTGAAAAATCGTTGGAATTCAAGCTACAATATGATTAAAGATTGCCTTCCTTATAAACAAGCAATTCAATTTTTTACAGTAAATGAATGTTCATCTTGTTATATTAGCGATGAAGAGTGAAAATTATATGAAAATTTTTGTACTTTTCTAGAAAAAATTTGACACTGTCACTAAAGCACTTTTGGTGCATATTATCCCACATGTATCTTAGTTTTTTATAATCTTAATGAAATTGCTCAAGTATTTGCTGCATACAGAGATGATGACAGTCTTAAAGAGGCTATACATGCTATGGAAGAAAAATTTCGAAAATATTTTGAAAATATGTTTTTTTTATTTTACTTAGCTGCAATTATGGATCCTAGAATTAAAATAGATAATTTAAAACTTTTATTATCCAATTTTATTTTATGTTTAAATTATGAAAAGATGTAGATAAATTACTTTAGAAATTAGATCTCTTTTAGAAGAAATGTACTCATTGTATAGAGATGAGTTATTTCCCCTTATTCTTCTGAATTTAGGATACCTACACCATCACAAACTTCTTCTACTAGTCTAGGTAAAAGATTATCTAATTTAAAAGTTTACTTTCCTCTAATACTAGAAAGAAACACTCTTCAGGAGCAGGTTCATTTGATGAACTTAATTTATATTTGAACACAATGCCTGCTGAAATAAATGAAAATGATGATGAACCATGGGAAACATTTGATGTTTTGTCATGGTGGAAAGAACAGAGAAAATAATTTCCTGTTCTTTCTATCATGACCCGAGATATACTGACGCCTCCGGCCTCTACAGTAGCATCCGAGAGCGCATTTTCTGCAAGTGGTAGAGTTTTGACACCCTGGAGGAGCAGGCTGACGCCGAAACACTTGGAGATGGCTGTTTGCTTAAAGGACTGGTTCGATGCAGAAAGACGCACACAAGGAAAAGCTATTCTAGATGAAGATTTGAAGAGGACGATGATGAAGAGTAGAGAACCACCAGAGTTTTTTATGTACATTGTATGAGATGAGCACAAGAGTTTTTTATGTATATTATACGAGATGAGTTTTATGTACATATATGTGATGAGCAGATTGGTATATGATTTTTTCATATTAATAAAATAATTTACCTTACAAAAAAATTTGTAATTAGTGAATATTAATTCTATTATTTTTTTTATAATTTTAGACAATTTTTTAATTTTTTTCTTCTTTTTTTACTTTTTTTACTAATTTCTTTATAACTTTAAATTTAAAAATTTAAGAAATTCGAAATAAAAAATAATTAAAAAATGTCGAGACGGGTGCAACCCGTCTCGGCAAATCCGGGTAACGAATCGGGTGGACCCGATTTGTTACCCGAATTTTTAACCGTCTCGTCACGAATTCGTTGAGCTAATGAGACGAATCAACCCGATTCGTCCCATTAGCCAACCCTCTTGAAAAGTGCGCTATATTTGTATTCTATTACTTGGGGGAGAAAAGGATGTGAACCTTTCTTTCATATTGGATTTGGATCAGAATCTCCATCATTGGTGCTTTTTGCACTGCTTGAAGAGGCGTGGGGACTTGATTGAAAAGAGAGTAGAGAAAGAGACAGGAAAGAGAGAGTGAGAGAGAGAGACCTGAGAGAGTGACTAGAGATAGGGAGAGGACCAGTGACCAGTGATGATGCCTGGGGTCCTTTCAGAGGGAAGAGGACAAGCCCATCAGAGATGGATCATAGCAGACTTGGCATATGCCCCTGGCAGTCTTCCCTATTGCAGCTAACACGTTCCACATACTCAATGACAAAGCATCTAATGAATACTCTCTCAAGACTCTCTCCCTTCCCTTTGCTGCTACTTCAAACTTACCCCTCCTCAGTTTTCAGCTCTAGTTTGGCAATATACTTTCTGAAACCATGGTTCCGTTTTAAAAGAAACTAAAACTTTGATTAATTTTTGGGCTCTCAAACTGTGATTTCAGATACTCTATTTTGATCACGAGACAGGTTATGGTTTTAGATTTTTGTAGTTTCTAATTCTACTCTAAACCTTAAAAATTAAAATAAAATACTACAGTAGACCAGAAATCTCTCCCTCTCTCAACTCTAGCAAACCACAAACCACCTTGAGGAGGCTGAAAGCTGATGCCCCAACTTTTCCCCCTTTTTATCGAACATGAGAAACAACAAAAAGAAAAGTTTGAGGCCAGTCATAGATTCACAGGGACCAATGACCAAGAGCGCTCTCTCTCACGCACGTGCGCATGCACATGATCAAGTTGAAATATAGTAATCAAAGCAAGTGTGAGGTTAAAAGCATCTCAATTATAATGTAATCAGAGTCTCACTCCACATATATTAATAGCAAGCAAATGGCCAAAGCATCTCAATTATAATGCAACTTGTGTTTAGAACGCCATAGATCCATTGAGAGACTACGTACAATATCCAGGATGGATGGAGGAGGTAGAAATATATTCTGAAGAAATTGGGAAAAAAAAAGAATAAAAAAAGGAAATGGGCAAACAAAGAACCAAATGTAGGACTAATTCCGAGATGGAGAAAACCCAAAATCTGTTCTTAATATTGAAGGAAAGAAGTAAAACTGTGAAACAACTAATTTGAGAGAAATTCACTGTTTTTTTTTTTTACTTGACTAGCTAGCCTCCCACAGCTAACAAGGATGGATTGGCACCAACTTTGCCATTGCTGCCGTTGCCTCCGTTGATGATCTTCCCATTGCTGCTGCCGCGGCCGTTGCCGATGGCGGCGGCGGCTGCGTCATTGATGCTGCTAATGGCATTGGAGGTGGTTGCATAAGATTTTGAAGAGGAGGATGATGATGTTGCAGGCCTGAATGCTCTCATTGGGCTAGCAAACGCCCAGCCCCAACTCCTACTCCTCCCTCCTCCTCCGCCTCGCACTATTGCCGCTGCTGTCGCCGTCGACGCCCTCGCCGTGCTCGATCCATTCCTCCTGCAGCTAGCGGTCGTATGGAAATCATCATCCCCGGCAGCGGCAGCTGCAGAGAGCCAGTAGGTGGAAGAAGATGAAATCATTCCGAAACCGCCGAAAATACCTCCACACTTGACCCTCTCCTTGATCCTCTGCTCATCGCTGTCATGACGATGAAGCACCATCTTGCTGCTGCTTGCTTGCTGCTGCTGGTGGAGTTGGATTCGCGGTGGGACTCCACTCTCCTGAGGGTGCAGTCCCAAATCCAGTTGAGATCCTCTCCAAGAAATCACCGGAGAAGCTGCGGCTGCCGCAACCCACTGATCTGGATCTGGCCACTTTCCGTCCGAACGACGAAGACGAGGCCTGTCTCCCCCCGGGGCTGTCGGCCACCGCTTCTTGATGATCTTCTTTACTCACATTCGTGTATGCTTTCGTTTGGACCTTGCTGCTGCTGCAGCTCTGAGGAGCATCCACTGTTTCCTGCTGCTTCAGATCTCTGCTGCAGGTGCCACCGGATAATGTGGATCTCCTCTTGTTGCTAGAAGATGAAGATGAAGCGGCGGCGGCGGCGGAGGAAGAGGAGAGGTAGAGAAAGGACCAGAAGCTCTTCTTTCTCGGACTGTCCGCGGTTGTTGCGGCGGCGTCTGAAATTGCACCGCCCATCGGCCGCGGTGCGACAGACTTGCTCCTCATCAACACCACAACATTATTTGCTGTTGTGGCCGCCGAAGCAGTGACCTTCCTCACTCCGCCACCACCGCTGTTCTTCATTTCGTGGGTCACGGGGCCGGAGGAGGCGGCAGACGGCCCCATCGATCCGTCGTAGTCTGGGGAGGAAGAGGAGGAGGAAGGACGGGGAGGGACGGCGGGGAAAGGGGCGGAGCCGTTGGAGGAGGAGACGAGCTTGCCGAGCTTTTCTTGAAGGCAGAGGCGCAGATGCCGCCGAGGTTGTTGCCGTAGGGGTGGTCGCTGCACTGCATCCCTTCCCCCATGTCGTCCCCCACCGCCATTACCCCTTCTTTACCTCCCATCAGTCAGCAAAGTCAGATCCAGAGACGCTGTGGAGTTTTGGAGCAGTAGTTGTTGTTTTGTTAGAAATTTATTTTTATTTAATTTTCTAATATTTAACAAATGGAGGGATTGTAATAATTATGGCGTAGGAGTCCGGGCCGGACCACGTGGACCAGGAGTTATTAATGCCTGGGGAAGATGAGAGCGTTGGGTTAACGCACCCATTGTGTCTTACGTGGGACCCACATGAGATGGACCCCATCGGTTGTGATAGGTAGTCAGGTATGGTCTTATGAAGTCAGGTGGGTTAAAATCATGCATTTGATGGATACAGAGGGACTGATAGGTACAGGGCTGTAACGGGGCCTGTTGTCCGTAACAGTGAATCTTGTAATTTAAAAAAAAAAAACAGTGAATATTGTGAATTGGTTTGTTCATATCTGCCGTCCGCTCTCACAGTATCAATTCAATTTTTTTTCTTTATTTTTTTTGTAGAAGGAAATTTTTGGGTGATAACTGAGGGTTTAACTAACGATTAAACTTCAGTTGTTTTTAATTTGTTGATGAATATGTCACCTAGTTCAGTAAAACTTTTACTAGAAATATAGCATACAAGAAAGTAACAGCAATCTTTGAATAATATAGTAACTCAGGAGTTTTGGAAAATCCTGGCTGCTTGAGTAATAGTTTTTTCCAAAAGATGTTATGTTGAGCAAAAATCACTCGCATGCTTTTGTATTTTGTTTTACAATTGATGAAATTTAGTGGGTATAAAAGATATTCTCTTGAAACTTTTTGTGTGGAAGCATAACGCCCCATGGAGGGCAAATGGTAACTTGAAATCTTGGCCACCTCATGAGTAGATGATTTATGCAAGGTTTTCCTCGTTCTCTGCGATTGTTTGATTAGTCTACAATTCTGCATCATTACCTCACATTTTCTTACCGATTTATGATTAAAATAACGCTTCCTCACTAGTATTTTGGTCTCTTTTGCAGATAATCAAGAGTCTAGGGAAAAGAAGTAATAAGAGCCTAATTAAACACAATTTTGGGTAATTAAATCTCATTACTTGGAGACCAAGGTAGAGAGGCTTTTAGAAGATGCATTGGATCTAGAAATTTCTGACAAATCTGTTCGGATCCAAATAACCAAATCTGAGACCATACAGAAGCTTCTCGAGACGAGACGAAGCTGTGGACCAAAACCAGGCACCTAAGTCCCTTGTATTGCCGCGTTTCTGCGGCAATTTAGTGGAGGCAAGCGTCGATTTTTGACGCGTGGTCTCGTCTCATCAAACCTATCTCCTTCGCTTATAAATATGACATTTTCAGACCTGAGATGGGGCAGATAGAGCGAGTAGGTTAGGATTTCTCTCTTCTAATTGTAGAGTAAGATTTTCTTTTGTATTTTTCATGTTCTTTTTAGATCTTATAGTAGAGCTGAGTTGATTCTGGAGGGATAGAGAGATATTGATGTAATAGAGAGTGACAATATATATAAAGGTGTCTCCCTTTTCCTCTATTGTATTCTTCTCCATCTTCTATATGATGCAGCTAGCTATTTTTTTATGGCAATTTAACTACTAACCACTAACTAGTTAACAACTTACTTGATAATCCACATTAATCTAATAGCATCTATAAGGCCTTGCTCTTGCAAGAGCCATTGATGGCTCATGATGATGAATTCTAACATTCTAACATCTAACCACTAACAAGCTAACTTGTAATGTCTTCATTATTTCATACTCACCTCTACTTAGTTTTGATGATCTAATAGTAGCTGGTATATTGTTGTGTGGTTGGATGTGTTTGAACGTGAAAAATCATCTTATATGTCATGCTTTGTATCGTCTCTTAAAGCCAAGGACTAGTGATGGCCAAAGATCCATGTGAGGTAACTATCACTAAGAGGTTAACATGTTAGTGGAGCAATTAGTAGTTATAGCCATGAGTTTTCTTTCACCGTTTTCTTCTTTTTACTTTGTTTTAAAAATTATTTTCAAAATTTTTTTTATCATTTTTCTATTGTTATTTCTATCACCTTCTTAGTTTCCATTGTTTTCATCTTCTTCACAACAGCTTTCATCTTCTTTTCCATTTGTTTTAAAACCCATTCTCTAAATCACTTCACTTTTCACTTTGTTTCTTATTTTGTTTACCGATTCCAGAATCACTTCTTTTTTTGTTTTCACATCGCTGTTGTAACACCCCGCTCCCGAATACGTACTTAGTTGCGTATTCAGATTTTTCGACCGTATTTTTCGATTTACTTCTTGTAATTGTTTTGTATTATGAATTATTTATATGATCGTTTTGTCTTGGATCTGGATTCGTGGATTCGGAGTCAACCTTAGTTTGAACCGAAGGCCCGATCCCAGAGTATTGCTCGGTTTGGACATTCTGGTGTTCCGATTGGACCGATTTCAGTTTTAAACATTATTTTCCAATATTCTGGATTTTATATGATTTTTTGGAATTTTCCTGAATTAAGTTGTAAATCTTCAAAACGGTGTTGGCCAGTACCGTTGACCGATTCCCGGATTTTTAATTTACAAACGGTTTGGAATTTCCAGAAGTGTCTTT
This sequence comes from Agave tequilana, assembly GCA_038442645.1. Classification (NCBI taxonomy): domain Eukaryota; kingdom Viridiplantae; phylum Streptophyta; class Magnoliopsida; order Asparagales; family Asparagaceae; genus Agave; species Agave tequilana. Next base: position 4,650 of record JAVJIF010029404.1, on the reverse strand, counting down.
AGACATTATTTCTTAAAATCCTATTTTCTATCCAAATGCATTTTCTGGGATTTATCAGATTTTATCAAAATCCGCCAATCCGGTGTATACCGAGATTGACGGTTGACTTCAGGATTTTTAACTTGAAAATGAGATTGAATCTTTGAAAACCGATTTCACCAAAAATCATTTTATAATATTTATGATTTTTGAGAATTTTTGGGAAACATTCCGAGCTATTTCATTTTTGGGCTTTCCGGAGTTTTCTGCATTTTCCCAGATACCGAGGATATTGCCCATACCTACCACCTTGTCTTTTTCTCATTTCTCAAACGCCAGCTTCACCATCCTCGGATATTGCATTTAATGCAAAGATCCTCTCCTCACCTCTCCCCATACTTCATTTATTGTGCTGCAACTCACTCCATCAATTCATCATGCCTTTTTGTCCTTTTGTGAAACGCAGCTTTGCTTCCCCCTTGAAATGCCACTTTCATTCCGCGTTTGGCTCATTTTGACCTAAACGCAAGCTTCCCTTTGTGGGCTGCGTTTGAGTGGGAGACATTGGTCTCTTTTTGGCATCCAAAAGTCAAACCTCCAATCATTACCTCTCTTGATATAAATACCCCTTCCCTCTCTCTCTCTCTTTCATTTTCTCTTCTTCTTCTTCTTCTTTGTTTCCTGCAGCCTCCAACAGAGAGCAAGGAGAGAAACTCCTTCTCCCTCCTTTGGTCACCATATACTCCACCTACTCCACCTCCATTTTCACCACCCACACCACCACCTCTTTCTTCTCCATCTTCTACTCCTTTTCCAACAACCACAACACCCCCATATCACCTTCTTCAACCTCTTCTCCACCAAGAAACACCAAGAACCCATTTCCACCACCAAAACTTCACCACCATCTCCACCACCACCTACAACTCCTGGACACCACGAACCCCACCAATATCAACTCCTCGGCAAGCTCTTTCATTCTAGCCAACCCGTCGCTCCCCGCAACCATGTTTGCAAAATCCATTTTTGGCAAGAAAACTATACTTGCACCATCAACCTCCATCTCTTGTGAAGACCGGCCTCTCCTTTTGGTTTGGGGCCGCGTTCTTCTCCGGCGGCAAGACTTAGGGCCGGTACCCTCCTTTTGGATTGGGGCCGAACCTCCTTTCGTTGGGCACAGCAAGGAACATTGTTAGGCGAGTAATTCTACTCGCCAAGACTTGGATATTATTTCATGATTGTAAACAAAACTCAACCCTCAAAAGTTAGCTTACTTTCCCGCGTCTGCCCACTTTCCCGCGTCTGCCTACTTTCCCGCGTCTGCCTACTTTCCCGCGTCTGCCCACTTTCCCGCGTCTGCCTACTTTTCTGCGTCTGTCCACTTTCCCGCGTCTGCCTACTTTTCTGCGTCTGCCCACTTTCCCGCGTCTGCCTACTTTCTGCGTCTGCCTACTTTCCCGCGTCTGCCTACTTTTCCGCGTCTGCCCACTTTCCCGCGTTCTGCCCACATTTCCGCATTCTGCCCACTTTCCTGAGACGCGCCACTTTCCTGAGACGCGCCACTTTCTGAGACGCGCCACTTTCTGAGACGCGCCACTTTCCTGAGACGCGCCACTTTCCTGAGACGCGCCACTTTTCTGAGACGCGCCACTTTTCTGACACCAACATGCTACTACTTGTCACTGACTCATATTATACCACCTGTCCCAGTTATGGTTTGACTTATCACCTGACCCCTGTATTCTTGTATTCCTGTATCTCGTATCTCCTGTATTGTGCTAGTCTTCGGCCAATCCTGATCCTGAATGGAACTAAGTGCCACACGGAACAAAGTGCCACATCACACTCGTGGTGGGGGCCACCTCTTGAATCTGTGGGGGCCACCTCTAGAATCCATTCCCTCAGAACAAAGTGCCACACGGAACAAAGTGCCACATCACACACGTGGTGGGGGCCACCTCTTGAATCTGTGGGGGCCACCTCTTGAATCTGAAGGGCCATCTCTTGTCTATACCTGATTCCTGTATGATTCCTGTTATGTAATCCTGGATTCCTGATCATGTCCTGTTTACTTGATATATTATTATAATTAGACAACTTGCACGGTTTGGGGGAAACTGATGGGCCCTGATTAATCATGTTCATGGTGGCACTATCGAGTCACGCGTGGCCACATACTTGAGGGATTACCTGGCGGCCACCAGGGATCCCGTGGGTGTGCTGGCACCCCTACTCCTGATATTCATGCCGAGTATGCACACGCCCTAGACCTATTTCTATGGGATCTGCGATACTCTATTCCTGTTCGGGCGTCCATAAGTCCCGGTACCTAGCGGTACGTTCCGGCTCAGCACCGGATACTCCTGAACCGTTGTCCCGGGCATGTACGGGGCCCATCCAGAACATGATTCATCGAACTTTATCAGTTTCCAGATAACTTGCTCTATAAGTTGTAAGTAGAAGTATGTGTAATGGGACGCATACTAAAACCTACAACTTAGACAGCCTAATCATAATAATAATTCTAATATGTTTCCACCGCATTGTTTTGGATCTCGAGCTGTACGCGTTCAGGTTACGGTAACATGAGGTAAGGGTATATAGATGAGGGTTTCCTTGTTTGGATTATTCCTTCGAGGTACTAATCTCATGAAGCCATAACCTAGACCTGTACAATTGGATTTACTCGTAATCGGTTTTATTCGTTTTATCGGTTTTATGTTAGTTAGGAGATAACTAGTAGCCCGATCTACTTTACTGCTTATCCTGTTATACCATGGATGCCACCTACTACATTCTATTTGTTCCTACATGCTTATGTCTACAACATGATTTTCATGCTTATAATCCAGATTACTGATATACATGTGCTTACCCATACTCGCCATTTGGCTTTTGTATTACTACTCGCCTGGGGAGTTTCATCTGACTCCCCTGGATTCTCATGTCCAGGTCCTGGAGCCTGGAGCTAGAGGATCCTTCTTGCTGAGGACCAAGTTTCTTCTGTGGAGCGGTCAGATCAGCTGTAGCTCCAGTCCATCCTTGCACCTCCTGATTGGCTCGCGATACCTCCAGCTATCTCGTGAGCACCCTTTTGTACTGTTTATACATGTACATCTCTTGTACTCTCGCATTTGCGCCTGTCATGTGATGTAATATTATTGTAATATTGATCACCCCTGGTGATTAACTCTGTAATTGTACCCTGTTGTTGGAAATGTATAATGCACCACTTGCTCCGTACTCTGATTCTTGCAGTAGTACTGATGCTTAGCGTATATACGTGAGGGTATTTCTGACCTGCGTATATACGTCGCAGTGACGTCCCGTACCAGCGGGATCGGGGCGTTACAGCTGTTTTCATCACCTTCTCTCTTATCACTTCTAGATTTCTTTTCATTTTCATTTTCTCATTCTTTAACAAAGAGAGAACTTGTCAACATAATACGTATACGAACCGTTAATGCTTCTATCACCTCACGTCCTTGTGGATTCGACCCGTTGAGCCAATGCTATAACGAAAGTATCGAGAGAATATTAGCACACACACTTTTACACTGATTTCAAAATACACATTTCCAAGTGCTGATTTTACCCCGACCAAAAAAATGGCACCGTTGTCAAGGATTCAATGGGGATTCACCTCCTCCGAGTCAAATTTTCAACCACCTTGTCCACAATTTTCACAATTTTTACAATATTCATTCTTCGATTTTGCTTCCTATACTCCTTTTCTAGAACCACCAATTGAAAAAAAAATTGAACAGAAAAAAGTATGGAAGCTGTACAAGTCATGCTTGAGTCCCAACAAAACAAGCTCGACTCGCAAACTTTTTCACATCATGCTTCTATATTTCTTTTCTACAACAACCCATAGAAGAAAAATCTGAGTTAGAAAAGAGTATAGAAGCCATGCAGGAGTTGAAAGAAAATTTCAGGAAATATTGGCCGCCCCAATTCCACAATATTTTCAAGATTCATACTCAGTCCCACTTCTTCAAAATGACCAATTATTATTCTTAAACACGAGTATAGAACTCTTGCGTGAGTCCGATCCGCAATCTCAAAATAATTGGACCACAATCTTCACAAATTCTCCAAAATCAAGATTCCTACACTCCCTTTCTAGAACAACCATTTGAAGAAAAATCTGAGTTAGAAAAAAGCATAGAAATCTTGCATAAGACCTCACAATAATTTTAAAAATCTTTACCCAGTTTATCGATAGGTTAGAGACACAACTGAGTCAATTGGTCAACATTCATAGAATGAAAAAACTCTCTCTTATCAACCTTGACCAATCCAGATATCTCTAACTATCGATCTAGACCAGGAATCATGTTGTTTGCAAACCAAGATTCAATTTTAGCACACTCATTTGAACTTGATTAAAATCAGAATTTTGATAACCACGTGGACATTTTGACAAGTTATCCATTTTCTGAAATTGAACTTGAGCATGATGTGATCTTGAACATCAAATTGATAATCAATTCTATTTCTTGATTCAATGTTGACTTCGGTAACTTTACATCTCTTCAAACGTTTTCCCAAGTCAGCTTTGAATCCTGTGCGCATACATTATGAAATTAAATTACCCAACTTTTATGATTCACATCTGAAACTTGATCAATACATAACTTCTGAAAGTCCCATTAATAAATTGGCAAG